>SJYQ01095521.1:395666-425815 GCA_006410935.1 Redunca redunca
TTGACTCTATTCATATAAAAAAATAAATGTCCCATAGCAGTCAATGATTTAATCATAAATATGTGAAAATGGCAATTTCTTACTATGTTTTGTTGGAACAAAAATCAGATTGGTTGTTTCCATGAAATGGAAAGTACTTCATTCAACTAAATACTAACTCTTGTTTGCTTTCTATTTCTTTCTCAAGGTAGCATATTTTAATTTCCCTAATTAAGAAAACATAACAATCACTTTGTAAATCACACATGACTTTAGATACCATCATTATCATTGTTATCCATTCTCTATCACAGAAGACAATTCAATGAATTATCAAACAATTATTACTATGAGAAAAACCTGATAATTATAGGATATACTCAAGTCAATTGCAGAAGCATCATGGGTAATGTCTAGAGGATCTTAGGAATAAAAATGTATGCGGAGGATTCAATATTTTTCCCATACAAAACTCTAGAAGATCACAAATATGGAGGTTCACAGCAGAGATTCAGAACTCACTACCACCAAGAGAATCAATTACTTGCTACAAACCTGAAGACAAGCTTCCCTAAGATATCCAACAAAGCCCCAGATCACATCAATTCCACTAGATTTTGTTCAAAAAAAAAGAGAGAGAGAGAGATAAAATACTGTTTAGGAAACTGAAGACTTTAACTGCAAGAGTATCCAAGAGCTAGAGTCAAATTCCTTTGGTCCATTTTTGTGAAGATTAAAGAGGCTCTGTAAAACTAAGAACCCATCCTATTCAAAGCAATTTTAACTATAGTCTCTGATCCTGGTTCCTTGGTCTACTCCATGGCTTCTATGATTTCTGTCCCCTGAGACCTCAAACTTCTGAATCATCAGCCTCCCAGCCTAATTTCCCAGCTCTGACTCTTGTACTTGTAACTCAACTACTCTTCCTCAGAAATTCCAAGTTTCACAAATCAACAGCAGAGGACTCTGTATTGGGCTTCATATTTTACACTCTAATGAAACATAAAGCATTATCTATTAGGGAAAAAATTACTAGGTATAATTTTGTTTTTAAGATGTAAGATTGGCCCAACAATTAATCTTAGATATGCTCTAATCATTTTTGACAGTAAATATTTCAATAAATAAATCAACACCATTGAAACTTATATAAAACAAAGGTACTGCCAAATTGAAATAATGAATAGTAAAAGGAAACGGATAATAGCATTAGTGGCTCTTAAGTTTATTGACTGCTTATTCTGTATCAGGCACCATATTAAGCATTTTATATACATTATCCCTCTAAATACTTAAAGCAACCCCGAGTGTTATGTATTAATTATGGTGGAAGAAGGAAAAGAAAAATCATATGGGGGAAATGAAGAAAGTTTAATAGAGAATCTACTTATAAAAGCGTGGCCAGAATTCAGAAAACCAGCAAACAATGATGAAGCACCCCTTCGATAGCAACACTGGTGAGTCACAGGGTAGGGCAGTTATGGAATCCAGATCTACAGCTGTAAAGAGAGGGTGATCTGGTAATTGTGGCTTTCAGAGCAGAAAGAGTGTTTTAGTCTGCTCAGGCTGTTGTTACAAATATCATAGACTGAGTGACTTATACACAATAGGAAATTATTTCTTAGAATTCTGAAGGCTTAGAAGGTCAAGATCAAGGCACCAGCAGTGACTGGTGAGAGTCTACTTTCTAGTTGATAGACAGCCCTCTTTTCACAATGTCTTCACAGTGGCAGATGTGGGGAAGAGCTCTTTGGTGTCTCTATTATAAGGGTATTAATCTCATTCATGAGGACTCCACTTTCATGAACTAAACACCTCCCATATGCCCATCTCTTAATTGCATCACATTGGGAGTTAGAATTTCAACATTTGAGTTTGAGAGGGAGGGACACAATCGTTTAATCCATAGAAGACAGCCACTGCCAAAATGGCCTCTCAGAAGGAAAGCAAAGAAATGTCCAAGCCAGCTCTCCTCCCATTGCTGATCACCTGTCAGTGCCTTCCACAGGCCAGTTCCTGGCAATTCACAGAAAGCCAGAGGGCAAAGGAACTCACTGACATAATCCATAAAGGTCAGCCTCCTTGGTACACACAGCAGGGTTAAGAAGAGTGAGAAGTAGATTTGGAGGGAGAAAGGAAGGACTCTTGGCTTATTTTAATCTTCATTTTAAGGAGGGGAAAACTGAGAATGAAAGGGATTAACTAATGCTCAGATAAACCAGAGAGAAAAGAAGTTCCACAATTTAAAACAAGCAGTCTGACTCATTCAGTCATTCATCCATCCGTCCATATCTGTGAAATGCCAGGCATCCTACTAAGTTCTAGAGCTATAAGCTAAGCTAAGTCACTTCAGTTGTGTCCGACTCTGTGTGACCCCAGAAACAGCAGCCCGCCAGGCTCCGAGGTCCCTGGAACTCTCCAGGCAAGAACACGGATGTGGATTGCCATTTCCTTCTCCAATGCATGAAAGTGAAAAGTAAAAGTGAACCCAGAGACTATACTGGCTGTAGCTTCAGTTCAGTTGAGTTCAGTCGCTCAGTTGTGTCCGACTCTTTGCGACCCCATGAATCGCAGCACGCCAGGCCTCCCTGTCCATCACCATCTCCCGGAGTTCACTCAGACTCACGTCCATCGAGTCAGTGATGCCATCCAGCCATCTCATCCTCTGTCGTCCCCTTCTCCTCCTGCCCACAATCACTCCCAGCATCAGAGTCTTTTCCAATGAGTCAACTCTTCGCGCATGAGGTGGCCAAAGTACTGGAGTTTCAGCTTTAGCATCATCATTCCTTTCAAAGATATCCCAGGGCTCATCTCCTTCAGAATGGACTGGTTGGACTCTCCATTGCTGTCCAAGGGACTCTCAAGAGTCTTTTCCAACACCACATTTCAAAAGCATCAATTCTTCGGCTCTCAGCTTTCTTCACAGCCCAACTCTCACATCCATACATGATTACTGGAAAAAACCATAGCCTTGACTAGACGGACCTTAGTTGGCAAAGTAATGTCTCTGCTTTTCAATATGCTATCTAGGTTGGTCATAACTTTTCTTCCAAGGAGTAAGCGTCTTTTAATTTCATGGCTGCAATCACCATCTGCAGTGATTTGGGAACCCAAAAAAATAAAGTCTGACACTGTTTCCACTGTTTCCCCATCTATTTCCCATGAAGTGATGGGACCAGANAATTTTCTTGAAGAGATCTCTAGTCTTTCCCATTCTGTTGTTTTCTTCTATTTCTTTGCACTGATTGCTGAAGAAGGCTTTCTTATCTCTTCTTGCTATTCTTTGGAACTCCGCATGCTTATATCTTTCCTTTTCTCCTTTGCCTTTTGCTTCTCTTCTTTTCGCAGCTATTTGTAAGGCCTCCCCCGACAGCCATTTTGGTTTTTTGCATTTCTTTTCCATGGGGATGGTCTTGATTCCTGTCTCCTGTACAACGTCACGAACCTCATTCCATAGTTCATCAGGCACTCTATCTATCAGATCCAGGCCCTTAAATCTATTTCTCACTTCCACTGTATAATCATAAGGGATTTGATTTAGGTCATACCTGAATGGTCTAGCGGTTTTCCATACTTTCTTCAATTTCAGTCTGAATTTGGCAATAAGGAGTTCATGATCTGAGCCACAGTCAGCTCCTGGTCTTGTTTTTGTTGACTGTATAGAGCTTCTCCATCTTTGGCTGCAAAGAATATAATCAATCTGATTTGGTGTTGATCTGGTGATGTCCATGTGTAGAGTCTCCTCTTGTGTTGTTGGAAGAGGGTGTTTGCTATGACCAGTGCATTTTCTTGGCAAAACTCTATTAGTCTTTGCCCTGCTCCATTGCGAACTCCAAGGCCAAATTTGCCTGTTACTCCAAGTGTTTCTTAACTTCCTACTTTTGCATTCCAGTCATCTATAATTAAAAGGACATCTTTTTTGGGTGTTGGTTCTAAAAGATCTTGTAGGTCTTCATAGAACTGTTCAACTTCAGCTTCTTCAGCATTACTGGTTGGGGCATAGACTTGGATTACTGTGATATTGAATGGTTTGCCTTGGAAACAAACAGAGATCATTCTGTCATTTTTGAGATTGGATCCAAGTACTGCATTTCAGACTCTTTTGTTGACCATTATGGCTACTCCATTTCTTCTGAGGGATTCCTGTCCACAGTAGTAGATATAATGGTCATCTGAGTTAAATTCACCCATTCCAGTCCATTTTAGTTCACTGATTCCTAGAATGTCAGCGTTCCCTCTTGCCATCTCTTGCTTGACCACATCCAATTTGCCTTGATTCATGGACATAGCTTAGTGAGTTGCAGTAAACCATGGAATAATGGCAATAATAATACCACATTTACGAGACACCATTCTAAATGTCTTCACATTAAATGCTCATGAAAATCTATTCCCACTTTTTACCCAAGGAAATAAAGAAACAGAAGATTGTAAACTCTTGACCAAAGTTCCAACCTAGTAGGTGGTGGAGCCAAGAATCAGTGAGAAGCAATCTATCAGCAGAGCCCACACTTACCTACTGTGTCTCCCATATCAAAGTAAATAGTATCCTCCAATATTAGACTTCCCATTCTGTTATTCATCAATAATAAAACCCTCAAATTTTAGTTGGGCCCATAAGGTTTCAGACTACATTTCTAGCCTCCCTTATACTTAGAAATGACCAGTGACTGGTTCTGGACAATAGGGCATAATGGAATTAATATATACAACCTCCAGCTTCTGTTTCTCTTTCTATGGCATGGAATGTGGACATAAGGGCAGATTTCCAGCAGCCATATTGGGCCTTTTGTAAGGGATGGCAGAGCAGAAAGCAAGAAGAAGTAGGTGTCTGATAATTTATCGAACTTTCATAGCACTCCTGGCCTGTTATCCTCTAGACTTTTTTTTCATTTTTCATTTTTTTATTGCTGTTAATTCAAAGAAAAAATGTTGCATAAAATCCTATCTTTTCTAGAAATATAAGTGGCCTTTCCAGTACATAACATTTCAAATATCAAAGTGTATGGTAAACATACAAATAAAGAGAAGGTAACATACCTCCTATATACAGTACAGTCTTTTAAATCATAAAATAAGCTCCATAAAATACAACTGGTAAGTGATTCACAGTGTGGTCCATACAAGGCTTATCAAAACTCTCACTTCCACAACTCGATTGCAGCTTAACAATTAATTTAATAATATGGTCCAAAAATACCTAAATAAAATATATTTAATCAAAATAATTTCCTTTCATTGAACTTTCTTTTTAAATTAAAGCTTTCATCTACCCCTTCACCCACCCCCACCCCTTTCTTCCCCTTTTACTCCCACCCCTGAAAGAAGGTTTCAAAATATACATTGGTGCTATAAATATAAACTCTACCTATGAAGCTTTACAGGAAGCTTCTTACTTCAAGTGTTTCCTTTTGTCTGGCAATCTGTTAGGTTTCTGAACCAAGGCCAGATATTTAAGTTCCTCTGCCGCCCACCAACGTGACCCCACAAAAACACCCCCATCTCTGCTCTGTACTGAGGGTGGGGCACAGCACACCCAACCCCAAGCCCTTACACCCACGGCTCAATGCCAGGGGCTGCTTGGTGCCATTGACTTTTTATATAAAAGAATAAAACCTTATGTGAACAGCCACTGTTGATTTTTGGTTTCTGTTGTGTGTAGGCAAACCTAATCCTACACCATCTTAATGTGAAAAATCACTTTGGTCTAGAAATGTTCGTAACCTGACATAAGGGTGGATAATTTATAAAAACACTTCCATATGTTTAAAAGTCTTTTGGGCTTTATATATATGTATCACAAACTGGAGATCGGCAATTTGATATGTGCAATTATCATAGAACAAGCTTACAGGATAATCACTAAAATTTCCATTTAATTTGCATAATAAAATCTAGCTTGAGTAAAATAGTAATATAAAAAATATCTAATATGTATACAGGAAGTACACTTCATAATATCATTATTATTCCCCATTTTCCTGAGTATCAATTTTTTAAGTCTCTATTTCTAATCTTCCAAAGTGAACTCTTCCCATATGGCTACGTTTGAGAAAAGCCAGTAGGTGTATAATCTGGGTAATGGGTACAGGAAATGAGTAGGTAACTTAGGACTTCCCCTCAAGTTTCACATTTGAGTGTAACCAGCCTATTTGTGCTGAGGAAGACTTGCCCCTGGCAGAATCTCTCTCAGCAAGATTCATTTTAAATGATGCCCAACAGGCGTTTATTTTTGGGTTCCTTATAGGGTTCCCTGAAAGCATGCTCCTCTAACTCATACTGAAGGACTGAAGCAACTTGGCACACATGCATGCACGCAAGCAAATTGACACATATGAAATATTAAAAGCTAGTTTCTCTAGAAGTTAAATTAGGGCATGACTGTGCTCAATTGCTCAGTCATGTCTGATTCTCTGCAGGCCCCATAGGCTGCAGTCCACAAGGCTCCTTTGTCCATGGATTTTTTTAGGTAAGAATACTGGAGCGGGTTGCCATTTCCTACTCCAGGGGATCTTCCCTATCCAAGGGTCAAACCCACATCTCTTGGGCAGCCTGCACTGGAAGGCAGATTCTTTACCACTGAGCCACCTGGGAAGCTATGTGACATGACCATTGACACAGAAAAAGAGTCACAAAGAAGAGTAATAGGATCAAAATGGCAGATACCTCCTTTCATTCACATTCCAAGTGCCAAGAAATGATACTTGACAGAACTCCCAAGCTCATAGCTGAAGCATAAGAGAAGGAAAGTACACTCAAATTGGCCAAAACTTACACAGAATTGCTGAAACAGAAAAGTCAGATGAGATTGTACTGACATAGGAAAAGCCAAAATCCAGGAGAGCATGCTGGAACCTGTGGCATCAACTTCAAATTCAGAGATTATGGAGATAGAAAGCAAGAGAGGGCCCTGACTGAACAGTCCACTATCTTCCAAACATCTTCCTTCTCCTTGGTTAAAGTGGTTCTCTTTCACTGACATTTAAAATTATTCCATTTATGAAAGATTTGACCCATATGTGCTTTTCAGGTAGTCCTTAGATCTGAATGCAGGAAGCATCGGTAAGATTGTAGTGCTCAAAATACTATTCTACTATGTCAATCAAAGAAAAAGAAAATACCTGAACCAATTAAGTAAATGACAATTTAATTTCTCAAATCCATTATAATGATATCTTTTAGAGTCTTTAATTTTTACATGTTGTATTTTCATCCACCAAAACAGCTCGTATTTGAGACCTACTTAGTATTCATCTGTTCATAAAATGAATGTTAGCACACTTTTGTCCTATTCATTTATTTGCCATTTTAAGTCTAAAATGACTGTGATGTTGTTAATACTAATCTAATATTAGCCTAATTTGCTCATCAGTGTTATCCTGTTCCAAAAATGCCTTGGCATTCATCCATTAGCTGTATAAGAAAAATCTGCTTAATAAAATTACTCAAGTTTCTCTTTGTTCCTTTCTATCTGACATTTCTCATCTTCTGTGACACAACATCAAATTTACTCTGTATTTAATCCCTCTGAGTTTATGGGATTCATTGTACAACACTTCCTTAGAAGTGGTCTTACATAAGTGATTACGACAGGGAGTCATAATCTGCCATGAGGTCCTTAGGTGAGGGACTTAACAGATGAAGAAACAATGATAGATGTACTCTTGATCATTTACTTTGCATGGAATTCAGTCTGTTATAGCTAAGTAATACCTCAATGAAGTCCAAATAAAATAACACAAACTATTGTAATTTAAAATACTACTTCCCATAATCACTTAGACTACTATTAACACAATCAGAAATTCCAGTGGCTTGAATGACTGCTCCCCTGTGAATCCATGGGCCCACTTAGCTTCCTGAGCCCAGAGGGGTCACTGGGGTAGGAATTCAATTATGCTACCACTGAAACTTGGGTAGTATTTTTCCAAATTCCACCAACAGATAGTTCCTTTAAACGTTCAGCCCAGGAGCTTCAGGTGGTCACCTCTACTGGGAAGCCATACTTTTCTTTGGCCACACCACCACACAGCTTGCGAGATCTTAGGGTCCAACCAGGGAGTGAACCCAGGTTTCTCGGCAGTGAAAGCACTGAGTCCTAACCACTGGACCACTAGGGAATTCCCTAGGAAGCCATCCTTGACCCTCTCCTCAACTTATTTCAGTTCAAGTGCCCTGCACAGCATCCTGACCTTCTTCCTGTCATATAATCCATCATACATACCACCACTGTGGTTGCATGCACCCATTACCCCCCAAAAGCCTGTGAGTTCCTGATGTACAGTGACCTTGCTTTGAATTATGTTTCTTACCCTAGCACTCTTCATGATAACTTGGCACAACATTTCTTACCCCAGCACTTAACAAAATAATAGGAACTTAATACAAGTTTGTGGAATACAGTCTTCCTTTCTTTCCTCCTTCCATAAATATTTATTGTGTACCTACTATGTGCCAACCCTGGAGAAGGGAATGGCAACCCACTCCAGTATTCTTGCCTGGAGAATCCCATAGCCTGAGGGGCTACAGTCTATGGGTCGCAAAGATTCAGACATGACTGAGTGACTAACACACACACACACACACACACACACACACACACACACACACACACACACTATGTGCCAGACACCATTAGAGGAAATAGAGATATAGCAGAGAACAAAAAAGACCAACATCTGTTCTCCCATAAAGCTTGTATTCTAGCAGGGAGAGACAGACAATTAACAGCTAACAAGTCTTAAATATGTCCAGTCATTGAAGTGCCATGAAGAAAATTAAAGTAAGGGAAGGGGATGGAGAGGGATGATGTGAATAGACTTCTATTTTACATACAAATGGGCAACTGGCTCATTGAACAAGTAGGTCTTGTAAGTAGGTACAATCAGAAAACAAATCTATTCTTTCATTGCTGTCCATCCATAGTTACTTGGAAGGGATAATTCCTTTTTATGCTCTTTGCTGAAATATAGGACAGGCTTCAGGACTTTTCTGGTCACTCAGATATTATAAAAACCTTTTGGCTACTTCTGTCCCAAGAACAGTTTTACTGAGTAAAATGCCCAGTCCCATGTACCAGCCAAAATTTCACTTAAAATGAAAGGTTCTCAAGAAGCATGTGTCAGTCTGGTCTACTTCAGCTGGCTTCTTCCCAATTGTCCCCCTTGGAATTCTTCCCTACACCCCAACTCCTTCTGGCTCCTTGAGGGTTTGAGGGTGAGAAGACATGAGGAAGGAGAAGCAAGTGCAGGAAAAGTGGACATGTACTCTTGTTTTGGCTTTCTCTGGGTGTGCCTGTGTCGGACCCTCTCTGGCACTGAAGGACGTTCAAAACTGACTTTCTTGCGGTGTTCTCATAGAAGCTGAGAACCCTCCTGGAAACATTCAGTGGTGTGTTTCATGATACAAGATGCCAATCTCTGCACTTTGACGTCCTGGCTCAGCTCATGGGAATACAGTCAATTCCTCTCCCATTCCTACATGAGGTGCTCTTGGGCAGGCACTAAAATGGCTCTCTGTCGTCTTTCTCTTCTACATGGCCCATATCTCATCTCCCAAAGCCAAATCTGGGCCTGATTACTCACTTATCTTTGTCCCACCACTGATGAATATGTAGCTAATTCCCTTCTTGCTGCTCTGCTACTTTAGATAGATTACCAGAGCCTCATATCTGTAACTTAGTTTTGCAGATGAGACTTGTAGCACTCCTTTTACAAAATCCTGTCTCTATTTTTAAACTGAATTTTGGCTTTGCTGCAGGTTGGGAAGTGGACCCAAGTTCATTCAGCAACATTCCTATCTAACACATACTGGAAACCTGGTAGGACAAGGTTTCAATGACTATGAATGAAAGTCATAAAGAAGGTCAATATTATTTCATTTCTACATTCTCTATTAAACCTGAGATTTAACTGCTACAATGCATGGAATATAAGGAATAAATGTTTGAGGTTCCTACTCCTTATATTTCACTTCATCTCACTTCCTCCCACAATCTAGAGACCAAGAGCATTTTCATTTAGGAATCAAAAATAAATGCTTTTAAGGGTCAAAGATGCTAAGTGCGTGCCACACAATGCCTGCATTGTCCACCTTGCTTTCATCCTCACCATGCTCAAGAAAGCAAGGGTAAGCTGGGTTTGGAGAAGTGGGATACTAATATACTAATACTAAGTCGCTTCACTCATGTCCGACTCTGCGTGACCCCATAGATGGCAGCCCACCAAGCTCCCCGATCCCTGGGATTCTCCAGGCAAGAACACTGGAGTGGGCTGCCATTTCCTTCTCCAAGGAGAAGTGGAAAGGGGTGGTTATTTTCTGAGTTGGGCATTATACTCAAGAGCTCCATCCATGTGCTGGCTAATGACCAATTAGGCAGCCTTGTGCAAAGGCAAGAGGGCAGGGTAGAAACTGGGGAAACTGGCAGAATGCCCCTGAGATTTAAGCTGTGGGACTAAAGGAAGACAAAGCAGAGAGAAGTAGAGATGCTGAGAGAGTGTGTGTGTGTATCAGATAGAGAGAAAACAGAGTGGGGGAGAGGAAGAGAAAGGGAGAGAGAGATGACTTACTTTAGAGCTGTCTTGGTTCCAGTAAGTTTCCTTGTTCCATATCTAGGCAGCTGCATCTTTATAATAAATTCCCAATTTCAGGCTATGTTTATTATTCTCTGCCTATGATGATAACTATAAAAGGAATGGGGAACAGCATAGGTTCTGCTAAGCTAATTTATTCCATCATCTTGCAGAACGGAGAATTTTCTAGAGCCATTCTCAATGGTAGAATTATGGTTCTTCCTAGGCTTACCCTTTTTTAAAGTAGCCCAGCCTTTGAGGGGAAGAATGTTATCCAAACCCAGATTTCTAAACACACTCATATCTGTCTATGAAATTACTAACTCTTCAGGCCCCAAGGCCAAACTAAGAAGTTGAACTGAGCCATCAGCTAGTCCCAAATCTCTTGACACTGTAGGACAGAATTTGGGAGGCTCCTGCCTGACACTGATTGAGCAAACACCTAAATAGTTTGAGAAAGAAGAATGGAGCTGGAGGAATCAAACTTCCTGACTTCAAATTATACTACAAAGCTACAGTCATCAAGACAGTATGGTACTGGCACAAAAGCAGAAATATAGACGAATGGAATAAAATAGAAAGCCCAGAAATAAACCCATGCACTTATGGGTACCTTATTTTTGACAAAGGAGGCACAAATATACAATGGGGCAAAGACAGACTCTTTAATAAATGGTGCTGTGAAAACTGGACAGCTACATGTAAAAGAATGAAATTAGAACACTTCCTAACACCATACACAAAGATAAACTCAAAATAGATTAAGGACCTAAATGTAAGACCAGAAACTGTAAAACTCTAAGAGGAAAACATAGGCAGAACACTTGATGACATAAATCAAAGCAAGATCTTCTATGACCCACTTCCTAGAATAACGTAAATAAAAACAAAAGTAAACAGTGAGACCTGATTAAACTTAAAAGCTTTTGCACAGCAGAGGAAACTATAATCACAGCGAAAAGACATCCCTCGGAATGAGAGAAAATAATAGCAAATGAAAAAACTGACAAAGGATTAATTTCCAAAATACACAAGCAGCTCATATAACTCAATACCAGAAAAACAAACAATCCAGTCAAAAAGTGGGAAAGAGACCTAAACAGACATTTCTCCAAAGAAGACATAGAGATGGCTAACAAAAACATGAAAAGATGCTCAACATCACTCATTACTAGAGAAATGCAAATCAAAATCACAATGAGATATTACCTCACACCAGTCAGAATGTCCATCATCAAAAAGTCTACAAACAATAAAAACTGGAGAGCATGTGGAGAAAAGGAATGCTCTTCCAACTGTTTGTTGGTGGGAATGTAAATTGATACAGCCACTATGGAAGACAGTATGGAGATTCCTTAAAAAACTAGGAATAAAACCACCATATGACCCAGCAATCCCACTCCTAGGCATATACCTGAGGAAACCAGGGTTGTAAAAGACACATGTATCCCATTGTTCATTGCAGCACTATTTACAATAGCTAGAACTTGGAAGCAACCTAGATGCCCATCGACAGAGGAATGGATAAAGAAATTGTGGTACATATACACAATGGAATATTCAGTTCAGTTCAGTCTCTCAGTCGTGTCCGACTCTTTGTGACCCCATGAATCGCAGCATGCTAGGCCTCCCTGTCCATCACCAACTCCCGGAGTTCACTCAGACTCACGTCCATCAAGTCTGTGATGCCATCCAGCCATCTCATCCTCTGTCGTCCCCTTCTCCTCCTGCCCCCAATCCCTTCCAGTATCAGAGTCTTTTCCAATGAGTCAACTCTTTGCATCAGGTGGCCAAAGTACTGGAGTTTCAGCTTTAGCATCAGTCCTTCCAAAGAAATCCCAGGGCTGATCTCCTTCAGAATGGACTGGTTGGATCTCCTTGCAGTCCAAGGGACTCTCAAGAGTCTTCTCCAACACCACAGTTCAAACACATCAATTCTTCGGCGCTCAGCCTTCTTCACCGTCCAACTCTCACATCCATACATGACTACTGGAAAAACCATAGCCTTGACTAGACGGACCTTAGTCGGCAGAGTAATGTCTCTGCTTTTGAATATACTATCTAGGTTGGTCATAACTTTTCTTCCAAGGAGTAAGCATCTTTTAATTTCATGGCTGCAATCACCATCTGCAGTGATTTTGGAGCCCAAAAAAATGAAGTCTGACACTGTTTCCACTGTTTCTCCCTCTATTTCCCATGGAGTGATAGGACCAGATGCCATGATCTTCGTTTTCTGAATGTTGAGCTTTAAGCCAACTTTTTCACTCTCCTCTTTTACTTTCATCAAGAGGCTTTTTAGTTCTTCTTCACTTTCTGCCATAAGGGTGGTGTCATCTGCATATCTCAATGAAACTAAGCCATGCCCGCAGGGCAACCCAATGGAATATTACTCAGCCATAAGAAGGAACTCATTTGAGTCAGTTCTGATGAGGTGGATGAACCTAGAACCTATTATACAGAGTGAAGTGAGTCAGAAAGAGAAAGATAAATATATTCTAACACACATATATGGAATCTAGAAAAGTGGTTCTGAAGAAGTTATTTACAGGGCAGGAATGGAGGAAAAAACATAGAGAATAGACTTATGGACATGGGGAGAAGGGAGGAGAGGGTGAGATGTATGGAAAGAGTAACATGGAAACTTACATTACCACATGTAAAATAGATAGCCAACAGGAATTTGCTGTATGGCTCAGGAAACTCAAACAAGGCTCTGTATCAACCTAGAGGGATGGGATGGGGAGCCAGGTGGGAGGGAGGTTCAAAAGTGAGGGGATATATGTATACCTATGGCTGATTCATGTTGAGGTTTGACAGAAAACAGCAAAATTATATAAAGCAATTATCCTTCAATAAAAAATAAATTAAAAATAAAATAAAATAGGAAAAAAAGACCCAGTACAGCTAATAAATAAATAAACAAAATTATCTTTTAAAGAAAGAAACAAACAAGCAAAAAAAAAAACACCTAAATAACAATGGAGTAATCCATCCACAACAATTCAAACAGGAATTACTTATGCAATGAATCCTCCTTTAGCAACTTGATTGTACAAATGTTATAAGAAATAATAGCATGTTTAAATCACTTACAACTCTGTCATCTTAAACACAAAAGATATAAAATCAAAGAAATGGGTTCAAACTCTCACTCTTTCAGTCCCTGGCTGGGTGACTTTGAGTAAGTCATTTATTGTCTAGGAGTTTCTCTGCATTTATAAAATAGAGATAATAATACCTACTTCATAGGGTGATGATGAAGGTTAGAGGAGACATCTAGCAAGGTATCACGATAGCAGTAATAATTTCTTGTGCACTTGCTATGTGCCAGGCACTGAGTTAAGCACTTTATTTGCTTTATTTACCCAGTAACCTTATGAAGTGTTCCCATCTTACAGGTAAGGTCACTGAGGCAAACAGTGGCTAAGCCACCTGCCTAAGTAACTAATACAACTAAGAGGAGCCCTGAGAAAGCGCTCCTCCCTCTACTTTTTCATGTTTCACTAGGAGGAAGATTTGGACTTAGAGAAATTAGTGGTTACTACTTACTAGGGGTTCACTGGTTCCAAGTCGACGATATGTTGAATTACATAGTTTTTTCACTTCTTCAGGACCCTCTATATCATAATCTTTGGGATAAGCTTCTCTGTCACGGTGCCTTAAGAAAAAAAACAAAATCTGTTAAAGGACAAAGCTTATTTATCATGTATTGCATTTAAATATTTTTAAAATAATGCAGTGAAAGTTTACTATATTTGTGATATTGTTCTAATGATAAATTTACTGGATTTGGGACATATATTGCCCATCACTTTTCAGGTAATACTGAGGCTACTTCCTAAAAGCAGTTTAGCATATGTGATAAAACTAATGTCATAAAACAACACTTATTCAACACAGTGATTATTCAGTGACTCCAATGAAGTGAATCTTATTTAATAATGTTAATTAGTTACTGAAAGTAAGAATTAAAACAAGACACGGTAATATCTTAGAAAGGCAACTTACAACTTTAGAAATTGTTCTACCACGAAATTTAATTACAATTCTTCTCAAAACAAGAGACAGTAAAATATTTACTCATATGGATTTATAACATGTGATCTCTGCTTCTAAAGAGGGTTTAAAGGAAGTTACAGTTAAACATAACAGTTCTTAAAACATGTAGATGAAAGAGGAAAAGTATTCTGAACATATTGACTAAAACAGTGGTGGAAAATAATAATAAAGGAAAGGTTTGGGGATAAGGAAGGAAAGAGGAGGTGAAGTGGCCCACAACAGAAGGAGCTATTTTCACAAAGCTTTCTCAGGTGAGATAAAGGAAGTTGAACCCAAACACCCATCAAAAGAGGCTTGCTTTTTTATCAAAAGATATGGGACTAGGACTATGTGAGGGACACTGAGGTACCTAGGAACTTATTATCCATCCATCCACCTAATCTGCTCATTCATTCAGCAAATATTTTAAACACCTGTTACATGCCAGGCATTCTGTTAGGTGCAGGAGATACAAATGGGGAGAAAGTGTGGTGTAATTCCTGCCTTCAGTTGCTCATAGTCTGGAAAGGGGTGGGGAATTAAACAAGAAAAAAATCTACAATGTTGTTTAGTGTGGGCACAGGACTGTAGAAGCAGAACAGCTTGACTAACCTGGGTGGGGCACCCAACCTAGGACCTGTCCACCCCACCTCACCCCACTGCATTGGTGCTGGGGCCCTGCACTGTATTCAGATTATACCCTTACCTCCCCACTACCACTCATGGAAGCAGAGCTCTGCGTAGAACACAGCAGAGAGGGAGCCCAGGGCATGTTAGCAGAGCTCCAGCAGATGAGCCCTCAGCCCTTCTCACATCTGAGCATTAACTGCAAAACACTAACAGCATTTTGGTACCAATACCATTTTCTGACAGCCTGAGAGAAAGCTCTTACTGAAGTTCGTTAGGTGAATTTCGGACATTAAGAACCAGGAGTAGGGGACTTCCCTGGTGGTCCAGTGGTTAAGAATCTGCCTGCCAATGCAGGGGACGTGGGTTCGATCCCAGGTCTAGGAACTAGGATACCACATGCTGCAGGGCAGCTGAGCCTGTGCACCATAACTACTGAAGCCCGAGCACTCCAGAGCTCATGCTGCACTAGTGAAGCCCATGTAATGAGAAGCTTGTGCACCGCAGGTGGAGAGTAGTCCTGGCTCACTGCAACTAGAGAAACTCTGCACACAGCAGTGAAGACCCAGCACAGACAAAAATAATTAATCCCCAAAAAAACCCCACAAAACCCCTACAAAACAGGAATGGTAGAGTGAATGGGGTCATGGGCTTGAGTCACTGCTCAGCAAAATGCTAGCTGTGTGACCTTGGGAAAGTCACTTAACTTTTCATATGTGCCCTTATTTTCATATGTGTAAAATGACTACAGAAATTATACCAATACATTTTAAGATTTTTAGAAGAGTTAAAAGGAAAAAAAATTAAAGGTGGAAGGTCCTGCAAATAATGTAAAGAACCCATATAAACCTACATATAGTGAATACTAATCTGGCTTCAAAAAATTCTGAGGTACAAAATTTGTAACTTAATTTTTCTATTATTGTACTTAATTTCTTTTCCAAGTGCTCATAATTTCAGGTGAAAAAAACCTAATCTCAGTCAATTCTGGTTCTCTTCCAACTCTAAAGAGTTCGTGAGGTACCGCATTGCCAAGAATCCATCTTTGCTGGCATCATATCTCCTTGCTGGAACCCATGGAAACATTCTCATTCTCCAATGTTCTTCCATTATGGATCCATGCAGAGCTCTGCTCTGCCTACCTCATCCTGCCACACAGTCTACACAGACTGGCACATTGCCAGAAGGGTGAAAGTGAAGTTGCTCAGTCGTGTCCAACCCTTTGCGACCCCATGGAATGTAGCCTACCAGGCTCCTCTGTACATGGGATTTTCCAGGCAAGAGTACTGGAGTCGGTTGCCATTTCCTACTCCAGGGGATCTTCCCAACCCATGGATCAAACTCTGGTATCCAGCATTGCAAGCAGACGTTTCCCATCTGAGCTACCAGGGAAGCCTGCCACTATCCAAACCACCAAAAACCTTTTTGTGTCCTTCTCCAGCTAGGGTTCCTAGAAGCCCAGATGCCATCCCTGAGTTGTTTGCCTGGCCCACCAAGAAGGCACTTGTTTCATGTCTCCACCACACTGGGCTTGGGAGACACATCAGAGCCCCACACATCAACAGCTCTGGAAATATTACCCTGGGAATAAAAGATTAGGCAGTGATAGGTCCCATCTACTCTAGGATTTCCAAAGTTTTAATCCAAGTTTGGGATCCCAGACAAATCCCCATATTCTCAACTTCTCTGGCCTCTTTTGTCTTCAGTGCATGAACTCTTCATCTACTAAGGGACAGAATAGCCCAGCTCTTCATCTATTCTTCCCAATCTACAGTGCTATCCCAAGACCTAAGGTTTTGAACTTCAAAGCCAAGAATTTGGCTCTTTTGTTGCCTGTTGGGTCATTCTTCCCTGAGGCAATAAAACCAGATTACCTCCCTAGGAACACAGGAATGAAAGGCCAAAACACCAAGTAATATTTCAATGTATTATTTCCAGGGCCCATCTCTGTCTTAGGCATATTGGATCCCTGGGTTGGGAAGATCCTCTGGAGTAGAGAATGGCCACCCACTCCAGTATTCTTGCCTGGAAAACCCCACAGAAAGAGAAGCCTGGCAGGCTACAATCCACGGGGTTACAGAGAGTTGGACATGAATGAGTGACTGAGCACACACACACAGGCCAGTGTCCAGGGCCTGGGAAACTTTTAGGGGCCGAGGAAAGTGTTTTAATCACTTTTAAATCAGTAAAAAAGAATATAATCAAGCTTGAACAATATACATCTTTATACCAAAGCAATCATAAACTATCATTTAAAACTTTTTTAATGGAGGAAGGGACCCATGAAGGCAAAGATAGTGTCCATGAAAGTCAGAATGCAGCCTTGATTATCCTACCATGTATTTTAAGTTGTACTATAACTAGATTACCAAAAATACAGAAACATTCCTTTTCTTACCATAATCTCAGACAACAATCAAAAGCCCAGCATTAAAACATCAATCTATATTGAAACTTTGGAGGACTAAGCCAATGCAATTGGCATTCCATAAAGTCTTCTGGCTGCCCACAGATTATGAGCCCAGAGCCAGCAGGTTCTGAGATGCACAGCTGAAGACCTGCCCCTATTTCCTAGATGCTGCCAACCCAGCAAAAATAAACATATGTGTTCAAAAATGTAAAATATAAAATATGCAAAATGTAAAATTAACAATAAAAATATATTTATTATAATACTAAATGTATACTAAGAGGCTTATTTGCTACATATAATAACAGTAAAAATGATTAGGGTATTATAAAGGATAAGGGAGGCCTAATTATTCCTGATTTTATCATGTCAGTTGAACACTGACTTGCACCTCAGTTTTCCCAAGATGAACTGGGAATCATACATTAAGGACACAAATCAATTGAATGAGAGTCTCAAGTGAAAAGTGACATAAAAATGAAAATGTTATTATGGGTAATAATATTATATCTATCTACAATATGCTTTGTTGGGGATTTTTAAATACTTTGTCAATATCAATTAAGCTTTATAGCATCTTTGTAATACATATAAATATGCATAATCAAAGTATTATATACATAGACATATATATGTCTATACATATACATATATTTTATATAGCCTTATTTTGCCCCCTACCTGAATTTATGGTTGCCATGACTTCTCATTTATTGCAATAAAAATTCTTTATGAGAAAATAATGAATATAATGAAATAAAATTTACAATGTCTGTAGAACAGTAACTTTCAAACTTTTTGATCATAGTCCCCACCTATACCATTAAAACCCACCTGAGATATTTTTAGTTGTTGCATCTGGGTGGAGTGGTTTGCTGTTGGCATTTAGTGGAAAGAGGCTAGCAATGCTCCGCTAAATATCCTATGGTGCACAGGACAGCCCACACAATAAAGTACTATCTGATCCAAAGTGTCAAAAGTACCAAGGTTGAGAAAGAGCTAGAGAATGACAGATTCTTAGGTCAGTCAGTTCAGTCACTCAGTCATGTCCAACTCTTTGTGACCCCATGGACTGCACCATGCCAGGTCTCCCTGCTGTTAAGTCGCTTCAGTCATGTCCAACTCTGTGTGACCCTATAGATGGCAGCCCACCAGGCTCCCCCGTCCCTGGGATTCTCCAGGCAAGAACACCAGAGTGGGTTGCCATTTCCTTCTCCAATGCATGAAAATGAAAAGTGAAAGTGAAGTTGCTCAGGCATGTCCAACTCTTCGCAACCCCATGGACTGCAGCCTACCAGGCTCCTCCATCCATGGGGTTCTCCAGGCAAGAGTACTGGAGTGGGGTGCCATTGCCTTCTCCCCAGGTCTCCCTATCTGTCATCAACTCCTAGAGTTTACTCAAACTCATGTCCATTGAGTTGGTGATGCCATCCAACCATTTCATCCTCTGTCATCCCCTTCTCCTCCTGCTCTCAATCTTTCCCAGCATCAGGGTCTTTTCCAATGAGTCAGCTCTTCACATCAGGTGGCCAATTGGAGTTTCAGCTTCAACATCAGTCCTTCCAGTGAACACTCAGGACTGATCTCCTTCAGGATGGACTGGTTGGATCTCCTTACAGTCCAAGGGACTCTCAAGAGTCTTCTCCAACACCACAGTTCAAAAGCATCAATTCTCTGGTACACAGCCTTCTTTATAATCCAACTCTCACATCTATACATGACCACTGGAAAAACCATAGCCTTGACTAGACAGACATTTGTGGGCAAAGTAATGTCTCTGTTTTTTAATATGCTGTCTATGTTGGTGATAGCTTTTCTTCCAAGGAGTAAGCGTCTTTTAATTTCATGGCTGCAGTCACTAACTGCAATGACTTTGGAGCCCCCCCCAAAAATAAAGTCTGTCACTGTTTCCACTGTTTCCCCATCTATTTCCCATGAAGTGATGGGACCAGATGCCATGATCTTAGTTTTCTGAATGTTGAGTTTTAAGTAAACTTTTTCACTCTCCTCTTTCACTTTCATCAAGAGGCTCTTTAGTTCTTCTTCACTTTCTGCCATAAGGTCAGTGGTCCCCAAACCTCAGCATTTCATGGAGCAGCAAAACTTTACCCCCAGATTTGTAAAACCAACATAAAATTGCCAACACTTTCTCTTAACAGGAACATTAAAAATAAAATAACCATCCATCACCTTTAATAAGAAAGCTTCCAACAGCAAAGATAAGTAAAATCAATCTTAAAATCCTTTAAATTGAATAAATTTAGCTATGTGAAAAACTTGCTACATTGTCTTTATAGTTTGCACATCACCTTGGATTAGTATAAAGGTCATTATTGACCAGCCCTGGTGTAGTCTACAGACTGGATCTGCAGATGTTAGTTTTCTCCAGACATGAATTTGACAGCAGAAGTCAGTTCAAGGCTAAAGCAGCTTGATAGGTATTCTGTGTTGTTCACTGAAGGAAGAGCTGCATTTTTTATGTCAAGTGTGAAGATACAGACTAACATTCTTGCTGGGAGGAACGATTCTAGGACCTCCTGACTTCCTGCCAGCAGGGCCAGAATCTTCTTTGACAATCAGCCTTGCTTCTGCTCTGTCAAGCTCAAAGCTAAGCTGTGGCTATTTTTTTATATGAGAAATCTTTATGTAAGACATCCTTATTTACAAAAAAGGAAATTTGTTTTCTCTACCCTACTGTGGGAGAAACAATATGAATATGAACAGAATTACAAATGAGGAAAGGGCTGACAAGACAGGATCAAAGCTGCCAACTGTATAAAAAGGAGCTTAGAATGATGACCCTAATGTCAAAAATGCCACTTGGACTGTTTCAGAGAGGATTAAGGTCAATTGAATATAGTAAGGCAAAGATAGCACAAGTAGGTTCCATTGTAGAAAATATTCCACTACCAATTCTACAATTACCTGAATGCTCTAGATCCTGTATTTCCTGTCTCCTCCAGTCTAACATAGTCCCAAGTAAAACTTCGTGAAAAACACTTTCTGGATTTGTTTCTGGGATCCTTTGGGAGCTTGGGTTTCCTACCATAAGAGCTGGATGATTTCACATCCAATCAAATCTGTAAGCCCCAGTTGACTGAACACATATAAATTCCCAACTGAGTTACAGGACTAAACAAACTCAACTCCAGAACATACTTGGGGCAAGGATCTGAAGATTCTCTCAGGCTGCCCTAAGCCATAGTGGTCCAGCTCTCAGAAAAGGACAAGATTGGGTTAGATCACAGGATTCTTCTTGCAGGAGAGGAGACCAAGTTACTCCCTAAGGTTTCTTTCTGTGGTCTCAAAACTAACTAAGGGAAGCGCAGTGGAGTTTTGCAAACAGACCATTATCTTTATCACTTCTCCACCTTTCACGTTTTGAAACAATTATCCATTAATGAATCTTCCTTTTCATTAGACTGAGAACACCTTAGACACAGGGATCATTTTTTTCTTTTTTTACTCATTTTTGTGATCTCAGTGCCTAAAGACTTACACGTTGTAAATGCTCATTAAATCTTAAAAGATTGATTAATTGAATTTCTTACATTTTGTTCCTGACACCTTAATATAAATGCTGAATGCAAAGGCTTTCAAACATGCCCATAAAAATAAAGAGCATCCCAGCTCACTCAACAAAAATGCACATAAAAAAGGAGTGATTATGCATATAGAGATGCTAGTTCTTTTCAACAAAAACTTGTCTCCAGAGGAATTATAAATCTGCATGCTGAATGGGAAAAGTCTCAGCATGCATATGCATAACACTGATTGCAAAGAGGGTGTGAACCTGAACAATATCTGACAATGAAAATCCGAGCTGAATTCTGGTTTCTGGTTACTTGACAAGATTAACACATTTTCTTCGTGAATTTCAAAGATGTTAAAAATGTTGACTCCAGATGGGAGAATATATTAATTTTAAATTTTAGAACTATTAATGTAGTCCACAACTACTCTGTCAGCTATTGTATTTCTGATGTAAATCTGAGCCAACCTTTTCTATTAGGTTTTATAATCAACTGCTATCTAGGACTTTACAAGAAAATTACCCTAGAGACTCAGCTATATTCCCTGGCACATTAGAAGCATTAAAACTAGTAGAATCACAGACTACAAAGAAATGTTTGACAATCCTCTTCAAAGATTTCAGAGGCAAGTGATTTACATGCCAAGGTAGTGCTATTTTGTGACACATTTCTCACATTGACAAATGAAGACTTTTAGACATATTTGCAAGAGTCATAAAGAAAATTTTATGTCCTTGGGAGAGATGGTGACATTTCAGACTTATGAAGACGACTTTGTTTTTCAATGTGTCTCATGCTCTGTGTGATTTGTGTATTTATAACTATGAAGCCACAGAATTTGAAACCTAAAAACTGCACTCAAAAGAAAAATATTTGATGGAGACAGATAAGTGAGGTCATTTCCCCACTCAGCATATATTGAATGGCATGTAAATAAGATCCATCATTATTGTGAATTTTTTATAAGAAACTTTAGAAACAGGAAGCCCCATGGAGAATATAGGAAGTAAACAAAAGGAATACAGCATGGGAGACTGTCTATCTTAACAGTTGAAATGTTAAATGTTGTCAGTATAATTAACTGCCAAATATATTGTTGTAGCCATGCGTTCTGGGAAACAAACTCACTCAGAAGGACAATGCAGATAGTGGAGTGAAGTTTATTACACTGATGAGCCCAAGACAGAGTCTCCTCTTAGCCAAGGATCCTGACCAGTTTTTGTGAAAACCTTATATACCCTAAGTGTACGTGCTCAAACTCACCTCCCCAAATTCTCTGAAACTAGTCTAAATAAAGGAAAAGAAAGATACAATCAAAGTTAACTTGTGATTCGTATGCCTTAAACCTGTGATTCATATGTCTTAAGCCTAGGTAGTTAACAGTGGACAATTATCAATAGGCCTGCGGTCATACCCAATAAGCATAACAGAATTTATGATTCTATTCAGTTACACAGATAATTAAGGGATTCTTTTAGGCGAGGGAGAGTCTAGGTACAGGCTCTAGGGCTCTTCCATCCAGGGAGTCTGGTTTTCCAGTTGGTATGTCATTTCCATAGATACTGAGCATGTAGCTCAAAGTTCACAGTCCAGCCCAAGATGGAGTCCTGCTTTCAAGATGGAGCCTGTTCTGTTTCCTCCTTCAATATGACTTTGAAAAGAGCTGGAGGAACATGGATTAAATGGAGTGACACTATAATTGATTATCCCGCCTGGGACACTGTTAGAGGAAAATCAGGTACTAAGTACACTGAGAGTGGTGAAAACCAGCATTATCCTGGTCAAATCAGGATTGGGACATTTTGTTAACCAATGTTTTTTGACTACTGGATCTCAATTATCTTCAGATTCGAAGATACTTCTTACGGTTCCTTTGATCTCCCCTCCAGAAACAGCTTATGTTGGCTGGACAAAGATACTTAGGGTGGTGGGATAGTAAGACTAAAAAGAGACCGAGTCTTTAAAGTGTATTATCCAAAGAATACTTTATCCAAAGAACACTTTGATAGTATACTGGCATGAATGGCATGAAGACTAGTTTGGTCCCTGCAAACTAGAAACAAATGCTTGATTACCTGCATAAACTCCTATCCCTACAGTTTTAATATTACTGGCTTAGATAACTTTAATTATTGTAGAGTAGCATAAAATGGAGTTTCTCAGATGACGCTGGTGGTAAAGAATCTGCCTGCCAATGCAGGAAACACAAGAGACATGGCTCAATATCTGGGTTAGGAAGAGCCTGTGGAGGCAGGCATGACAACCCTCTCCAGTATCCTGGCTGGGAGAATCCCTTGGACAGAGGAGACTGGCGGGCTACAGTCCATAAGGTCACAGAGTCTGACACAACTGAAGTGACAGCATGAACATGCAACATGAAATGATTATATTATGTGAGCTTAAGGACCATTTTAATGTACCTTTCTACGAATCCATGAACAAAGTATATTGAGTAGGTAATACAAGGTTCTTTCGTTTCAAAGCAATTCATTCTATTAATATTGAAACAAATGAAAAAGCCTTTCTTCATAAACAGTATCTATAGCTAAAACAGTCTTTCATTATGAACATAGCTACACAGTTCAGTTCAATTCAGTCACTCAGTCGTGTCAGACTCTTTGCAACACCATGAACCATAGCACGCCAGGCCTCCCTGTCCATCAAAAACTGCCGGAGTCCACTCAAACCCATGTCCACTGAGTGATGATTCCATCCAACCATTTCGTCTTCTGTCGTCCCCTTCTCCTCCTGTCCTCAATCTTTCCCAGCATCAGGGTCTTTTCAAATGAGTCAGCTCTCTGCATCAGGTGGCCAAAGTATTGGAGTTTCAGCTTCAACATCAGTCCCTCCAATGAACACCAGGACTGATCTTCATTAGAATGGACTGGTTGGATCTCCTTGCAGACTAAGAGACTCTCAAGAGTCTTCTCCAACACCACATTTCAAAAGCATCAATTCTTCGGCACTCAGCTTTCTTTATAGTCCAATTCTCACATCCATACATGACTACTGCAAAAACCATAGCTTTGACTAGACAGACCTTTGTTGGCAAAGTAATGTCTCTGCTTTTTAATATGCTGTCTAGGTTGATCATAACTTCCCTTCCAAGAAGCAAGTGTCTTTTAATTTCATGGCTGAAATCACCATCTGCAGTGATTTTGGAGCCCAGAAAAATAAATTCAGCCACTGTTTCTCCATCTATTTGCCATGAAATGATGGGACCAGATGCCATGATCTTAGTTGTCTGAATGTTGAGCTTTAAGCCAACTTTTCACTCTCCTCTTTCACTTTCATCAAGAGGCTCTTTAGTTCTTCTTCACTTTCTGCCATAAGGGTGGTGTTATCTGTGTATCTGAGGTTATTAATATTTCTCCTGGCAATCTTGATTCCAGTTTGTGCTTCATCCAGCCCAGTATTTCTCATGATGTACTCTGCATATAAGTTAAGTAAGCAGGGTGACAATATACAGCCTTGATGTACTCCTTTTCCTATTTTGGAACCAGTCTGTTGTTCCATGTCCAGTTCTAACTGTTGCTTCCTGACCTGTATACAGGTTACTCAAGAGGCAGGTCAGGTGGTCTGGTATTCCCATCTCTTGAAGAATTTTCCACAGTTTATTGTGATCCACACAGTCAAAGGCTTTGGCATAGTCAATAAAGGAGAAATAGATGTTTTTCTGGAACTCTTGCATTTTTGATGGTCCAGCGAATGATGGCAATTTGATCTCTGGTTCTTCTGCCTTTTCTAGAAAAACCTTGAACAGCTGGAAGTTCACGGTTCACGTATTGCTGAAGCCTGGCTTGAAGAATTTTGAGCATTACTTTACTAGCATGTGAGATGAGTGCAATTGTGAGGTAACTTGAACAATCTTTGGCATTGCCTTTCTTAGGGATTGGAATGAATACTGACCTTTTCCAGTCCTGTGGCCACTACTGAGTTTTCCAAAATTGCTGACATATTGAGTGCAGCATTTTCACAGCATCATTAGCTACACAAATGAATACTTTTTCCATTTCTTCCTAAAAATCATTCAAAAGCAGCAAAGGAAATGGAAAAATTAAAAGAAAATGAATTTATGGCAAAGTTATAATCCCTAGATTACATCATGTATAAAGGATACTTTAAGCAGCCAAGATCCAGTTGAAGACAAGTGGAAGAAGCAGAGACAGAGCTGATAATCTCAGTAGAGAGACTGCAGAGAAGTAGGAACTTTCAGAGCACCAGCCAGACTACATTCTCATAGTTTTGCAGATAAACTCTTTCACTGAAAACAATGGAAAATGCTAGATCCATATATATATATATATATACACACACACACACACACACACACATATGTTAGTGTGTGTGTGTTTTAAATTCCAACACATTGAAAGTATGTAAGAGCTGATAATCCAGTGGGGAATTTAAAGGCCAATTTTTGGATGAAAGCCTGTAACCAAAAGAATAAATAGAATTTTAAAACACCAAACCTGCTGATGCCCTTGGGACATTTGCTGATATGCACAGGGGCAATGGCTTCATGGCTGGAGGTATTAAAGTCTAGCCCTGGAGCCCACCTAGGATGGGAGTTTTACAAGGAAGTCTTCCATATGTGACAGATATTATGCCTGCCAATACAATTTCTCCTTTTTACTGGAAATATAAGTGATTAAAATTCCCAGCTCCTTTGTAGTTAGTGAGGTTCATTTGACTAGTTCTGGCCAATTAAAAAAAATGAATAGAAATGATACATTTAATTTCTCCTGTAGAATTCTCAGATCTTTTTTTCCCTGCCAAAGCAAAAGACTTTCTAGATGATGGCGCCTCAATCAGCCTGAATCCCAGAGGATCTCTGTGGAGGAATGCCGAAACTTCACCAGAAGCCTAAAGAAACTTTTGTGTGAGTAGGAAATACACCTCTATGTGTCAAACCACTGAGATTTTAGGAGCTGTATGTTATCACTGGAATGCAAAACTACAAAGTCAAGAAACACCTGGAATAACAGGCAAATTTGGACTTGGAGTACAGAATGAAGCAGGGCAAAGGCTAACACAGATTTGCCAAGAGAATGCACTGGTCATAGCAAACACCCTCTTCCAACAACACAAGAGAAGACTCTACAATGGACATGACCAGATGGTCAATACTGAAATCAGATTGATTATATTCTTTGCAGCCAAAGATGGAGAAGCTCTATACAGTCAGCAAAAACAAGACCAGAATCTGACTGTGGCTCAGATTATGAATTCCTTCTTGTCAAGTTCAGACTTAAATTGAAGAAAGTAGGGAAAACCACTAGACCATTCACATATGACCTAAATCAAATCCCTTATGATTATACAGTGGAAGTGAGAAATAGATTTAAAGGATTAGATTTGATAGAGTGCCTGAAGAACTATGGACAGAGGTTCCTGACATTGTACAGGAGGCAGGGATTAAGACCATCCCCAAGAAAAAGAAATGCGAAAAGGCAAAATAGCTGTCTGAGGAAGCCTTACAAGTAGCTGTGAAAGGAAGGGACGTGAAAAGCAAAGGAGAAAAGGAAAGATATACCCATTTGAATGAAGAGCTCCAAAGAATAGCAAGGAGAGATAAGAAAGCCTTCCTCAGTGACCAATGCAAAGAAACAGAGGAAAACAACAGAATGGGAAAGACTAGAGATCTCTTCAAGAAAATTAGAGATACCAAGGGAACATTTCATGCAAAGATGGGCTCAATAAAGGACAGAAATGGTATGAACCTAACAGAAGCAGAAGATATTAAGAAGAGGTGGCAAGAATACACAGAAGAACTATACAAAAAAGATCTTCATGACCCAGATAACCATGAAGGTGTGGTCACTCATCTAGACCCACACATGCTGGAATGCAAAGCCAAGCAGGCCTGAGGATGCATCACTACAAACACAGCTAGTGGAGGTGATGGAATTCCAGTTGAACTGATTCAAATCCTTAAAGATAATGATGTTAAAGTGTTGCAGTCAATATGCCAGCAACTTTGGAAAACTCAGCAGTGGCCACAGGACTGAAAAAGGTCAGTTTTCATTCCAATCCCAAAGAAAGGCAATGCCAAAGAATGGTCAAACTACCACTCAATTGCACTCATCTCACCCTCTAGCAAAGAAACGCTCAAAATTCTCCAAGCCAGGCTTCAACAGTACATGAATCGTGAACTTCCAGATGTTCAAGCTGGATTTAGAGAAGGCAGAGGAACCAGAGATCAAATTGCCANAAGACAATTAGTGAACTCAGAGAGCTCAATGAGAAATATTCAAAATGTATCACAACAAACTGTGGAAAATTCTTCAAGAGATGGGAATACCAGACCACCTGACCTTCCTCCTGAGAAATCTGTATGCAGGTCAAGAAGCAACAGTTAGAACTGGACATGGAACAACAGATTGGTTCCAAATTGGGAAAGGAATACAACAAGGCTGTATATTGTCACCCTGCTTACTTAACTTATATGCAGAATACATCATGTGCAATGCTGGGCTGGATGAAGCACAAACTGGAATCAAGATTGCTGGGAGAAATATCAATAACCTCAAATACACAGATGACACCACCCTTATGGCAGAAAGTGAAGAGGAACTAAAGAGCCTCTTGATGAAAGTGAAAGAGGACAGTGAAAAGGTTGGCTTAAAGGTCAACATTCAGAAAACTAAGATCATGGCATCTGGTCCTGTCACTTCATGGCAAATAGATGGGGAAACAATAGAAACAGTGACAGACTATTTTTAGGGGCTCCAAAATCACGGCAGATGGTGATTGCAGCCATGAAATTAAAAGAGGCTTGCTCCTTGGAAGAAAAGCTATGACCAACATAGACAGCATATTAAAAAGCAGAGACATTACTTTGCCAACAAAGGTCTGTCTAGGCAAAGCTATGGTTTTTCCAGTAGTCATGTATGGATGTGAGAGTTGGACCATAAAGCTGAGTGCCAAAGAATTGATGCTTTTGAACTATGGTGTTGGAGAAGACTCTTGAGAGCCCCTTGGAATGCAAGGAGATCCAACCAGTCCATCTTAAAGGAAATCAGTCCTGAATATTCATTGGAAGGACTGATGCTGAAGCTGAAACTCCAATACTTTGGCCACCTGATGTGAACAGCTGACTCATCTGAAAGGACCCTGATGCTGGAAAATATTGAAGGCAGGGGGAGAAGGGGATGACAGAGAATGAGATGGTTGGATGGCATCACCGACTCAATCCACATGAGTGAGCAAGCTCCGGGAGTTGGTGATGGACAGGGAGGCCTGGCGTGCTGCAGATCATGGTGTTGCAAAGAGTCTGACATGACTGAGCAACTGAAGAGAACTGAATATATTGATGATTTCCTACATTAGCTATTATTTTGACTTTAAACTTCCCCACTCACCCATCCAACTGGCACCCACACATGCAGTTTTCAAAAATTGACCTTAGGGACTTCCCTGGTGGTCCAGTGGTTAAGAATCTGCCTGCCAATGCAAGTGATATGGGTTCGATCCCTGGTCCAGGAGGATCACACACACTGTGAAGCAACTAAGCCAGTGTGCCACTACTACTGAGCCAGCTCACTAGAGCCCAGGAGCTGCAGCTACTGAAGCCCATGTGCCTAAAGCCCATGCTTCACAACAAGAGGGACCAGTACAGTGAGAAGCCTAGAATCTCAACAAAGAGTGGCCCCTGCTCCTCACAACTAGAGTAACCCTGCACATAGCAATAAAGCAATAAAGGCCCAGCAGAGCCAAAGATAAATTAAAAAGAGAAAGAATCTTTAAAAAAATAATTTAAAAAAATTGACCTTAGATATCACAGATAGAAAATAAAAATCTTGTGTAGATTTGGTGAACAAAAGATTTTGTGGTGTTTTGAAAAATTTCTGAATAAATTTGAGTATTGCTGCTTTTAATAGACACATCTTCTATTACTGTTTATAATATTTAATTTTGAAATACAATTACATTTTTATTGATATTAGTCACACTAAGTATTTTCTTTATTTTGATCGCACTAAGTTTTAATGCATTAACAAAGGTAATTAATTCACAGAAAAATTATGCTTCTTTCTTGAGATGTTAAACCCTCAATCAGATAGTTCTGGGTTCAATCAAATGGAAGAATTAATATAATTTCATTTATTTATTGCAAAGAATTTATCTTCCTTTTATAGAAAGTGGTAGGAAGAATATTTTGAATTTAAAATTTATGAATCACTTGTCACAATTTTTAGAACAGTTGGGAAAACACTGAGCTGCTCAGCCAGGACCCAGAAGCATGAAATGAGCTTTTGAAAACAAAAAGCAAAATACCAAATAACTCCTACCCCCTCCAAAAAAAAAACCACAATTTTTTTTCTAAATAAAGAGATCTCTTATAAATGGCATCAACTGGGTTTCAGAGTTGACAGTGAATAAGACATTCTCCCTGCCCTTAGGAGGTCAAGATTACTGTGAGACAGTAATAAGACTTATAATAAATCACATTACCCTCAGAGGGGTCTTGCTGGGCAATTAGTATGTACTGTAATATTTGCTAGGACTGGAGTAAGCAGAGTGCTCTGGAGGCATATAAGAGGAGCGCTTAGGCCTATTGGACCAAGGAAAGTTTTCTAGAGCAGGTTGTCCTAACTCCTAGGATTCACATGGATAACAAAAGATGGCCCGTTAGTTTTAGTTTTCAAAGTGAAGGAATTATTGTCCTTCCCCTAAAGTGTTTGAAAATATGTGTACATTTGTATATCAGTTAATTTCAGTTGTTGAGTTCTGTCCAACTCTGCGACCTCATGGACTGCAGCATGCCAGGCTTCCCTGTCCATCACCAACATCCAGAGCTTGCTCACTCATGTAGATTGAGTCGGTGATGCCATCCAACCATCTCATTCTCTGTCATCCCCTTCTCCCCCTGCCTTCAATATTTTCCAGCATCAGGGTCCTTTCAGATGAGTCAGCTGTTCACATCAGGTGGCCAAAGTATTGGAGTTTCAGCTTCAGCATCAGTCCTTCCAATGAATATTCAGGACT
>SJYQ01095521.1:427318-438263 GCA_006410935.1 Redunca redunca
CATGATGTATTCTGCATATAAGTTAAGTAAGCAGGGTGACAATATACAGCCTTGTTGTATTCCTTTCCCAATTTGGAACCAATCTGTTGTTCCATGTCCAGTTCTAACTGTTGCTTCTTGACCTGCATACAGATTTCTCAGGAGGAAGGTCAGGTGGTCTGGTATTCCCATCTCTTGAAGAATTTTCCACAGTTTGTTGTGATCTACACAGTCAAAGGCTTTGGCATAGTCAATAAAGCAGAAGTAGATGCTTTTCTGGGACTCTCTTGCTTTTTCGATGATCCAGTGGATGTTGGCAATTTGATCTCTGGTTCCTCTGCCTTCTCTAAATCCAGCTTGAACATCTGGAAGTTCACGATTCATGTACTGTTGAAGCCTGGCTTGGAGAATTTTGAGCGTTTCTTTGCTAGAGGGTGAGATGAGTGCAATTGAGTGGTAGTTTGACCATTCTTTGGCATTGCCTTTCTTTGGGATTGGAATGAAAACTGACCTTTTTCAGTCCTGTGGCCACTGCTGAGTTTTCCAAAGTTGCTGGCAATTGACTGCAACACTTCCACAGCATCATTTTTTCAAATCATTTTAGCATGATTTGAAATAGCTCAACTGAAATCCCATCACCTCCATTAACTCAATATATTAATGGATTACATTTTAAACTCATGTTATAAATTTGGACATTTGGAATTTAGAATTCATTCTTCACTGCAATAACTTTCTATAGGATATAGTATTATATCATATAAATATCTACAAAATAGGATGGGACATAGTAGATATTATGGAGTTATCGGGCTTCCCTGGTGGCTCAGATGGTAAAGAATCTGTTTGCAATGCAGGAGACTCAGGTTTGACTCAGATGTGTGGGGGAAGATCTTCTGGATAGGGGAATGGCTACCTACTTCAGTATTCTTCTCTGGAGAAAACCAGGGACAGAGGAGCTTGGTAGGCCACAGTCCATGGGGTCATAAAGAGGTGGATATGACTGAGCAACGAAGCATACATAGGATTATCAGCCTAGCACTTCTTTCTCCTGGGAATGTCCATTGTGCCCTATGGCTATTGGTGAGCTGCCATTTTCTACCTAACCTTGACCTGTCAGATGACCCCAAATGGATACTTGGCCCAGTAATGGACATCTGAGCTGAAATTTTAAAATTCAGAACTTAAACTATCTTAAAACCAACATTTTTGTTGGTTGAAGATCTAAGTTATAAATTACAGAACCATAGCGGTCATGTTTCCCATAGTCTTCAGTGATAAAATGAGGGTAAACAAAGAGGAGGAGAGAGGAGAAGTGAAGCAAGACCTGGAGGCAGTAGCATCCCTTACATCTGTTTTTCCTGAGGTTGATCTGCATCCCTGCACTTCTTCTTATCTAGTGATCAACCGTTCTATGAATATCATGACCTAATTCATTTCCTTCCTTCCTTATGCTAGTGCAAGCTGAGTATTTGTCAGCTGCAGTCAATGAAGTCTGATCAGTACACACAGAAAATAGTACCAATGAGGTGGCTTCTCAGGCCAACCCAGAGTTTATCAAACAGTGCTCGTTCTGGTGCTATTGAAAACCTTGAGCCCTGAGCCTGGGTATCCTGGGGTCCGTAAGATTGAACCTCTCCTTATCAAAATATCACTAAGCCCCACCTTCTTCTTACCTCCTCCCTCATACCCTACACATCCTTACCTAGAAAAGGACCATCATTAAGGGAAAGAAAACTGGTGAAAAAGCACATGTGACTCTCTGTGAGGCAGAGTGCAGCAGCATTATGACAAGGCTCTGGTGACTCCTGCAGCCCAGGAGAGATGGTCCCAAGAACAGGAGGGAGTTGACTCTGGCAGAGGTACTTGTATACAGCAATGATCTTTTCTAATCCAAGTACACCCAAATGAGGAAATGCTGGTCCTATAATATCTGTCCTACAGGTCAAGGGTTCATCTCGCAAGTAAAACTGTTTTATTTTGGCCATCAGGTAAATTAAGCAAAACCTCACACAAAGGTCAAAGTACAATTTTATAACCACTGGTTTTCAGAAAATGAATTTGGTTGGGATTTCACAAAGAGAGAATAGCACTGAAAGAAAAATACAGACAGGACAAAAAGATGCAGAATGTCCTGCCTCATCCTGAAAAATAGAAAATAAGATGTTTCCTTCCCCAAAACTACTACATTCAAAAGCATTTGTGGGTATGTGCGTATGTTGAGGAATAAGAATGTAGGACTAAGGTTAAAAATAACCATCGCGTAGGACCTACCATTATAGAACACAGACAAGAATGAAAGGGTGGTTAAACTAAATGAATGTGAATAGCATCATCCTTTTTATCCAACATAAACTGGCAATTAAAAAGATATTTTAAAAAGATGCATAATAAACCATGAAGAATGACTCAGACTATGAAAGAGATGAAGTATTGTGTTTAAATTCTGATCATTTAGAGAAAGTTTGCTCCAAGGGAAAAGCTGTAGAAAGTGATATTAAATTTTTTAAAGTACTCTTACTTTATTCTTACTATGAAAATAATACACATTCATTATGGAAAGTGTAAAAGTGGCAAATAGGAAAAAAGAAAAGGACAAATAATCCATAAATCCACCATCCAGTAATAAAATATCTTGTGCTGCATAGTAAATATCTTTCAGCCTCTTTCCAATGCATATAGACATATATTTTTAACAAAAGAATTTATTACATGCTATTTCTTTTTTTACCTAAAATGAGATTATATTTTCAAATATTACCCTTCATATTTTTCTTTGCTTAACTATTTAAAATAATCTTTATTCTAATAAATCAGAGGCATCCACATTCACACTGGGAAGATCTAGGACTGTTTCGAATATTAAGAAAAATAAAGTGTTGATGATTAACTTCTGAATAACAATAAATTCCTTTAGTCCTGCTGCTGCTGCTGTTTAGTCGCTAAATTGTGTCCAACTCTTTGTGACTCCATGGACTATAGCCTGCCAGGCTCCTCTGTACATGGGATTTCCCAGGCAAGAACACTGGAGTGGGTTGCCATTCCCTTCTCCAGAGGACTTTCCCAACCCAGGGATCGAACCTGCATCTCCTGTTTAGCAGGCAGATTCTTTACCACTGAGCCACCTGGGAAGCCCTCTTTAGTCCTGGGTCAGATGGTTTTATTGAAAGTCAGGAGCTGTTAAGAAATAAAAGGGCTAAATTTCTTAAACTTTGAGAGTCAGTAAGCCAGCTACAGGACCACTATGTTCTGGGATGAGGTACCCCTACCACAGTGCTACTACCAACCTAAGTCAGGGGACAGGGGAGGATAGGCTGACATGGGGAGCCAAAATGGAAATGAATCTGTAAGCAGACCTCTAAGGTCTTCAACGAACCAAGTGGATTTGTCAAAAATTCACCAGTAGCTAGGACAGAAGTTAGATAAAGGATGAGGTGAGCAAGAACAAGGACCCCCATGTAGATCTGGGAGACTCACTCCCCCAAATACCATATAACTTCAGTCCCTCGTGCACACACAGATCACACCAGGAAAAGGAGAGGGTGGAGGAGGTAGGACTCAGGGCACTGTTCTGAAAGAGACTATTTTAATCTAAAACAAACTGTTTAAACTCAGAGATAGAGAAATCCTTTAATTGGCATGTTTGAATTTTTCTCTAGTAACCAACAGTTGAAAAACCTTGAGGATCAGTTTTAGAAAACAAATTTTATATATGTATCTGTTTACATGAAAATTTCTAATTCTGCTACCGACTAGATAGTAAATATATTTCCATGTCACTGATCTACTATCAGTTCAGTTCAGTTCAGTCACTCAGTTGTGTCCAACTCTTTGCGACCCCATGAATTGCAGCACGCCAGGCCTTCCTGTCCATCACCAACTCCCAGAATTCACCCAAACTCTTGTCCATCAAGTCGGTGATGCCATCCAGCCATCTCATCCTCTGTCATCCCCTTCTCCTCCTGCCCACAATCCCTCCCAGCATCAGAGTCTTTTCCAATGAGTTAACTCTTTGCATGAGTTGGCCAAAGTATTGGAGTTTCAGCTTTAGCATGAGTCCTTCCAAAGAACACCCAGGACTGATCTCCTTTAGAATGGACTGGTTGGATCTCCTTGCAGTCCAAGGGACTCTCAAGAGTCTTCTCCAACACCTCAGTTCAAAAGCATCAATTCTTCAGTGCTCAGCCTTCTTCACCATCCAACTCTCACATTCATACATGACTACTGGGAAAACCATAGCCTTGACTAGACGGACCTTTGTTGGCAAAGTAATGTCTCTGCTTTTCAATATGCTATCTAGGTTGGTCATAACTTTCCTTCCAAGGAGTAAGTGTCTTTTAATTTCATGGCTGCAGTCACCATCTGCAGTGATTTTGGAGCCCCCCAAAATAAAGTCTGACACTGTTTCCACTGTTTCCCCATCTATACTATCACATCATCTTAAATGGTCACACAGTATTATAACTTGAAATGTTTTTTAAAGCCCAAGTTAAGACACAACTGCTGAGCTTGTGCACTCTAGAATCTGTGCCCTACAACAAGAGAAGCCCATGTATTGCAACTAGAGATGTCCTTACACCATCACAAGAGAAGGCCCGCACCCTGCAATGAATACCCAGCGCAGCCAAATTTTTTTTTAAGTGTGAGTTAAGAAATTAGAATGCCTCTTTAAAATGTGACTATCATTTGTCCCTATACTAACTAAAAATTTCCTAAGTACCCATTATTCATGTACCTGTCATTAACAGTACATTCCTGGTAATTCGTGTACCACATCTAGGAAGAGTACATGTTTAGCTCCCATTTTAAAATTCTTTATCATTCTAATCAAAGCCTAATGTTTTATAATCCTCTAATCTTACCTCTACAGAAGTGACCAAACATGCTTCAATGTCATCCTGCTGTGTCAGGATCAGGGCTGTGCACATGCAGAAACACAGATGGACTTAGAGATTTATTATGCCAAACCAATTAAGTCAGGAAGACAAAGATTAAAACCACATAATATCACTTATATATGGAATCTAAAATAGGACACAAATGAACATTTCTATGAAACAGACACACAGAGTACAGACTTGTGGTTGCCAAGGGGGAGGGCACTGGGGGGAAGGAAGGATTGGGAATTTGGGATTAGCTAGATGCAAACTATTATATACAAGATAGACAACCAACAAGGTCCTACTGTATAGCACAGGGAACTATATTCCATATCATGTAATAAATCACAATGGAAAAGAATTTGAAAAAAATATATATGTAAAACTGAGACACTTTTCTGTACAGCAGAAATTAACACAGTATTGTAAATCAACTATATATAATTTAATTAAATAAAATTTTTAAGGGTCAGGACTGAAAATCAGCTCTGGATTTATTATGGATTTGCATTATCCTGTAGTCCTTTACCTTAGGGTCTTTTTAAAATATAAAATAGAGGCCCCCAGCCTGCAGTGCCTTTTGTGCCTTTCTATCTGATCATTTGTTCATTTCTTTGATAAACACTATTTGAGCACAAACTGTGTTCTTATAATTTACCCTGAGGCTTGCTCTTCTCACTTATTACTGACCAAAAAAGCTCTTTAAATTCTCTTCTCTTTCCTCTCCATATAACCAAACATTTAAAATGCACAAAAGAAGAGTTAAAAGCTTTTGACTGAGGGTCTAAGTTGTTAAAGTAGAAGAATGGAGGCTTGATGGAAGAGAAGCATTTATGGATTTCAACAGAGGCAGGCTGCAACATGTAGTTACTAAAGAGCTTTCTTTATTTTCTTTGCCTTTTTAACCTGAGTGTGTGTTGGAGATGTGAGAAGATGGGATTGATGGATAGAGAAGATCTGTTTAACTCTAGCTTGGTCCTTAGCAGTGCAAAGGACTCTAAAGACTTCCAGGTTAGTCCACGAGAAAACTGCTGATTAAATGTAAGAAGAACATACAGCACATTAGAAAATTCATCTCTATTTTCTAATTAGCATACTAATGATATCCTAGTGCCCTGAAACTGGATTCTCCTCTGAATGTGAAGTACCTTGAATTCATGTGAACTCCTTATTCAAACAGCACAATAGAATATAAGTCTGAAGAGCATCATAGAAAGTTCTTTAATTTCTTTCCCCCGCCCAAATGGTTTTCTGTAAAAAATTTAAAAACTATCAAATTCCCTACCCTACAATTATCACCACATTTTAATTTTTCTTCCTTTCTCCCCTTTCTCTTTCTGTTTTCTTCCTATAATGGGGGTGGTGGGGCAGGAGAGTAAAATACCCAAGCTCTTTAATTTAGGACTCAGGCAGGAGAGAGAAGTAATTGAAATTACAAATATATAAAATTAACCTGAATGAGTCCTTAAAACTCTTTAAGTGTCACCATGGAGACCAGAGCATGAACTGTCTCCATGGAGACTTGAGTGAATTTTTTTGGCTTATCACTTATTGCTGCTGCTGCTGCTAAATTGTGTCAGTCCTGTCCAACTCCGTGCGACCCCACAGATGGCAGCCCACCAGGCTCCTCTGTCCCTGGGATTCTCTAGGCAAGAACACTGGAGTGGGTTGCCACTTCCTTCTCCGATGCATGAAAGTGAAAAGTGAAAGCGAAGTTGCTCACTCACGACCGACTCTTCACGACCCCATGGAATGTAGCCCACCAGGCTCCTCTGGCCATGGGATTCTCCAGGCAAGAGTACTGGAGTGGGTTGCCATTGCCTTCTCCCATCACTTATTAGCAGATGTCAATTTGGCCAAGGAAAACGAGATAAGTATCAGTTCAGTTCAGTTCAGTTCAGTCGTTCAGTCGTGTCCAACTCTTTGCGACACCATGAACGCAAAGAGGCACGTCAGGCCTCCCTGTCCATCACCAACTCCCAGAGTTCACTCAGACTCACATCCATCGAGTCAGTGATGCCATCCAGCCATCTAATCCTCTGTTGTCCCCTTCTCCTACTGCCCCCAATCCCTCCCAGCATCAGAGTCTTTTCCAATGAGTCAACTCTTCGCATGAGGTGGCCAAAGTACTGGAGTATCAGCTTTAGCATCATTCCTTTCAAAGAAATCCCAGGGCTGATCTCCTTCAGAATGGACTGGTTGGATCTCAATAAATAAATAAATAAGAACTAGCCTCACACTAGAGAATTTATTAAGGGCAAATCTAGTTGTTCTGGTTCTTAGTATTTAATTATTCCAATGACTAGGAAGATATCCCAAGAGAAAACTTCCCCTCAACTCATAATTTCCAATGGAAACATCTGATGATATAGCTCCATAAATGCTATAGGAATGAATAGAGAAAGATAATTTCTAGAAAAAATCTTTCTAATTCAGAAGCATCAAGGTATAATGCAAGTGATATGCCTCTCTATTCACCACTCCAACTGCAAGAAGACAAGGCTCCTATACAATTTTTTATCCAGTAATGGACCAGAAACACTTTTAACAACCATTCTGGGTATTTCAGCTTATCATGTATATTATACACAACTGTTTTTAATGTGTAGTGAAGTCAAACAGACTTGCATTACATTCTGCATAAAGAGGAACACAGGAATCACTTAAATGTTTATTGAGAGGTACCTAAGAATTTCTCCCAGTTAGATTATATTTTGCAAACCTATAGGCACAGTCCCTTAGTTGATCAACTACTCAATTGAGAGGCCACAACATGATTATTTTATTTTATATTTTATTTTATGCCACACCATGAAACATGCAGAATCTTAGTTCCCTGACCAGGGATTAAACCTGTGGCCCCTGCAGTGGAAGCATGGAGTCTTAACCACTGAACCACTATTGACGTACCCTCAAATGGTGTATTTTAGATAGTAGGTGTTCATCAATTAATCCCTAACATTAGGTTAAAATTCAATAAAAAGTCTTATAAAAGTTTTAATATATAATAAAATAAGTCAAAAGAAAGCAAACAGTGATGACCAGAATACATAAAAACAAAAGGTCAATGACATTTATTCATCTAGAAATTATACAATTTGAACTTTATATATATATATATATATTTTTTTTAGGACAGATCTTGGTGAATGGATATGGAAGGAAAACACTAGACAGCACTTCACCACTATGTTTGGGGGCCACCTGAACAATGATATCACCAACAAAATGTACAAAAATGCAAAAAACATGGCACTAAGTCGACTGTGAAAAGAATACTTGTTTACAGGAAGAGGAGCTAAAACAAGAAGGCAGAGTGTCTGACATCAACTGAGACTATGTGTGTGGGATGATTCAAATTTTTTGCCTCTCAGCTCATGTCCATAAATGACCATGAAAGTACTGCAAGTAATGATTGGGGTTACATATAAATTTTTGCGAGGAATTTGCAAATACAGAATCTACAAGGAATGAGATCAACTGTATTTACCAACTATCAAGAACCTCTTCTATTTCCCTCTGACACTGCTTCTTCCTATTACATTGCTCTTGTCTATTCTCTTTTGTGTACCTATAGAACCCCTATTCTTCCTTCTAAACCTTGCTCAGAAAACCATATGCACACTAACCACCCCCTCCTATTACATTTGCCTCTTACACTCATCTCTATTTTGCACAAATCAAATTATACTGAATTTATTGACATTCTACTTTATTGCCCAATGAAATTCATTGAGGTCAATGATCATGTCCTGATACATGTATATAATCTGTACTGTGTTTACCTGCTAGGCTATCTGTCAAAAGATGCTTCACATATATAATACCTTGTTTAATCTTATAATAATACTATCAACCCCATTTTACAGTTGCAGAAACAGAGGCCTAAAACAGTCATGTCACTTACCATATCACAAGCTGCAGAACTGGTATTGAAACCTAAAATCCAAGCTTTTAATCATTATATTATGCTAAATAAATATTAGTTACTATGTATGATTGACTCCTTAATATGCACAGGCATGGTATTAAATGCTTTATATAAATTATCTCATTGAACCACTTTATCCATCTCTGTATCTCCAACACATAGCAAAGTCTATGACATAAAAATATTTGTTGGGTTGAATTTATTTCTTCCTGCTCCCAAACCTTCTTTCTAAAACCAAGAACATGAGAACTCTCTACAGTCCCAGCAGGGATCAGAATGACACTCAGTTACACCACCCTTTTCTCCCACCAAGATCCTCATCCTCTTCCTCATACCTATTTTTCTGTGTTTTGTTACTGATGTCTGTGATGACCACAAGGAAAATCTTCAAAGCAAAAGAGGTACAGAAGGGAGCAGAAGCACTGTCCACTTGAAAAATGCCTTTCTCCTTAACAACAATTTCTGGCAGTGATTTACGTTATGACCTAAATCCTTATGGAGAAACAAAATCATGGAAGAGTTAAGTATTTTGCTTGAGGCCTGTGGGGTAACCCCTCTATGAGGCTAAAGAGGATTTTTCTACTTCCCAGTGTAGGTTTCGATTTCAAATTAATATAACCTGTCATAGTGAGTTCAAAGTAGGCAAAGAGTTGGTTTTAGGAATAAGAAGTAAAAGTAAGGGAGAAAGCTCATGGGAAAGGGAGTAGGCTATAGAAAATTTGCAAGACAGAAACAACAGGAGTCACATACATTACATGAATGAAGGGATCAAGGAGAGTTTAGCTCTGGGCTAGAGTCTAAATTATTTTCTTTCAAAAGTGAAAGTATAAAGAGGACAAGATATGAAATTTCATTTCAGATCTTCCTCTTCCCCAGAATATTCCAAATGATCCAGAAACAATAATTCTCAACAATACAAGCCAAGAAAATTGATCCAAAGGACAGAATTCTAAATGCTCTAAAAGGCCTCATTTTTTCCTCCCAATTATATGTGTCATGTTTTTGCTACTGGGCACTGTCATATTTAATAAACAGCAGAATCTCTAAGTGAATTCCAAGCCCAAAACTTAATGCAGGGAAGTAAATGTTTCCTGAGGTCAGGCAAGAAGTCAAAATTACCAAAGAAAGGAGTAGACTCATCTTAAACAGTAGCCAGTGGTCAACTCCCCAGTACATTCATAGTTGCCAGAAAGAATAAAATTATTTGTTGCCAAGGCTTTCAGCTTTTCAAAAGAAGACACAATCCTCTATTTCCATGCGAAATCTCCTGGTTTTAAATGTGGTTAATTAATTTAAAAGAAAAAAAGTAAACACAGTGCATGTCAAATAAACTATGTTTGCTGGTTTACCCAGTGGGGGGCACAGGGAATATTTTAGGGACCTCTTTCAAATCATTCATTGTGTTTCACTGCCCCCAAGAAATGGCAGTCCTGAGGCCATCCTCTGGACAGACATCTCCTCCGGTGCCTTGGTCTCCTAACAGACTCTGCCATGATTCCCTGGCCTCTGCAGATACCCTCCACCTCCACTCTCTGTGTGGGTGATCTGTGACCTCTGGCAGACAGGGTCTGGCAGCAGGTCTCCGTGTGTGCTAGGGAGCTGCTCTTGGAGGCCTCTTATACCTCTCATCTGCCCTGCCCAAACTCTCAATCCTACACTCTCCATTTCTCCTTTGAAGATCTGTTTCCCTTTCTTTTCTCTCTTTTGATTTCTCTCTCTTGAATGATGTTTTTCTTTATCTGCTCTTCTTTTCCCCTTTTCTTATTCTTTCCTGTTTATTTCATGCTCTTCACCCTCGTCCTCTGTCTCTTACTCTCCTTTCCTCCTCCGTCCCCCATCCCTTCCCTTCTTCTCCATCTCCCAGCACCTAGGAACCCGCAGAGAGCTCTCTCACCAGGAATACACCAATACTGGCTTCGAGTATTTCTTGTGATGGGAACGGAGGGTTAGGGAGCCCTTGCGCTCCATTAAGTCCGTGGGTCCGAGTTCCAACCAGTATTGTCCATGGCTGCACCATTCCTGGCAGGAACTGTCAGAGCTATCCATGGCGGCCCTGACACAGACCTCGAAGGATTTCTCTCTGTACCTATCCTGTTCCCTGTGCTGACACAGTCCAAGATTCGGCGTCTCTCATCTCCTAAGCAACCTGGAGCGG
>SJYQ01095521.1:446511-483583 GCA_006410935.1 Redunca redunca
GCTTATTTAACTTCTATGCAGAGTACCTCATGAGAAACGCTAGGCTGGAAGAAGCACAAGCTGGAATCAAGATTGCTGGGAGAAATATCAATAACCTCAGATATGCAGATGACACCACCCTTATGGCAGAAAGTGAAGAGGAACTGAAGAGCCTCTTGATGAAAATGAAAGAGGAGAGTGAAAAGGTTGGCCTAAAGCTCAATATTCAGAAAATGAAGATCATGGCATCTGGTCCCATCATTTCATGGGAAATAGATGGGGAAACAGTGGAAACAGTGTCAGACTTTATTTTGGGGGGCTCTAAAATCACTGTAGATGGTGATTGCAGCCATTAAATTAAAAGACGCTTACTCCTTGGAAGGAAAGTTATGACCAAGATAGACAACATATTAAAAAGCAGAGACATTACTTTGCTGACTAAGGTCCGCCTAGTCAAGGCTATGGCTTTTCCAGTGGTCATGTATGGATGTGAGAGTGGGACTGTGAAGAAAGCTGAGCGCCGAAGAATTGATGCTTTTGAAATGTGGTTTTGGAGAAGACTCTTGAGAGTCCCTTGGACTGCAAGGAGATCCAACCAGTCCATTCTAAAGGAGACCAGTCCTTGGTGTTCATTGGAAGGACTTATGCTAAAGCTGAAATTCCAATAGTTTGTCCACCTCATGCGAAGAGTTGCCTCATTGGAAAAGACTCTGATGCTGGGAGGATTGGGGGCAGGAGGAGAAGGAGATGACAGAGGATGAGATGGCTGGATGGCATCAGTGACTCGATGGACATGAGTTTGTGCAAACTCCAGGAATTGGTTATGGACTAGGAGGCCTGGCGTGCTGCAATTCATGAGGTCGCAAAGAGTCGGACACAACTGAGCGACTGAACTGAACTGTGCACCAGGATCCATGGACAAAGTTCAAATATATATTTATTATAAATCACAGTATCATATTTGATTTGAATGGAAAGGGGAGAAGAGAAAATTATAGCATTATGCCAACTCTCCTCAAAAAAATCCTCATTGCTGCTCTTCCTCCCCTCCATCTGTCTGACCTTCATATATGTGTGTGTGTGTGGGTGTGGGTGTGGGTGTGGATAGATAGATGATACATATTATTGTATCAAATTCTCTTTGAAAGTCTGTCACCTCTGCCCACAGCCCACCCTACATTCTCTGGCTAAAACGGATCACTCCCTCTTCTCTGTTTTGAAGTATCTTGAACACCTTTTATGATGGTGCCTATCACACTGTAGAAAAGTTAATTATTTATATGTTTATCTTTCCCACTAGAGTGACTTGAGGACATCATCATTTTGGCATCTCTAATGTGTGGCTTGAAATTCAACATTCAAAAATTTAAGATCATGGCATCCAGTCCCAACACTTCACAGCAAATAGATGGGGAAACAATGGAAATAGTGACAGACTTTATTTTCTTGGGCTCCAAAATCACTGTAGATGGTGACTGCAATCATGAAACTAAAAGATGCTTGCTCCTTGGAAGAAAAGCTATGACAAACCTAGACAGCATATTAAAAAGCAGAGACATTACTCTGTCAAAAAAGGTCTGTCTAGTCAAAGCTGTGGTTTTTCCAGTAGTCATGTATGGATGTGAGAATTAGACCATAATGAAGGCTGAGCACCAAATAATTGATGCTTTTGAACTGTTGTGTTGGAGAGGACTCTTGAGAGTCCCTTGGACTGCAAGCATATCAAACCAGTCAATCCTAAAGAAATCAGAACTGAATATTCACTGGAAGGACTGATGCTGAAGCCGAAACTCCAATACTTTGGCCACCTGATGTGCTGACTCATTAGAAAAGACCCTGATGCTGGGAAAGACTGAAGGCAGGAGGAGAAGGGGATGACAGAGGATGAGGTAGTTGGATGGCAACACCAACTCAATGGACATGAATCTGAGCAAGCTCCATGAGTTGGTGATAGACAGGGAAGCCTGGCATGCTGCAGTCCATAGGTTCGCAAAGACTCGGACACAACCGACCGAGTGAACTGAATGTGTGGCATAATGCCTGGAACCTGCATGGTAGTAGAGAAAAAGCAAAGTCAGAATTCACTGGGTACTTTCTAGTTGTCACGTACTATACCAAGCATGTCAACATATATTATCTCATTTAATCATCATAGCAGCTTTATGAAGTTGCATCTATTTTATATTTATTATAAGATGAAAAATAGGGTTTAGTTAACTTAATGACTCCCCAAATCATGAAGCTACATAGTGAAGACAAGATTTGAATGCAGTCAGTTGGACTCACAATCCAGTCTTTACTCAATTTTGTCTCCTAGGACAGAAAACTATTACAGTTAAAGTTGTGGCTTCTTTTCTAGTTTACTTTTTATTGAAGGATAATTGCCTTACAGAATTTTGCTGTTTTCTGTCAAACTTCAACATAAATCACCCATAGGTAATATATATATATATATCCTCTCCTTTTCAAAACTCCCTCCCATCTCCATCCCCATCCCACCCCTCTAGGTTGATGCAGAGCCCTGTTTGAGTTTCCTGAGCCAGACAGCGAATTCCCGTTGGCTATATTTTTAAATACTGTAATTTAAGTTTCTATGGTACTCTTTCCATACATATCACCCTCTCCTCCCCTCTCCCCATGTCCTTAGTCTGTTCTCTGTCTGTTTCTCCACTATTGCCCTGTAAATAAATTCTTCAGTACCAATTTTCTAGATTCTGTATATATGTACTAGAATACACTATTTATCTTTCTTTCAGACTCACTTCACTCTGTATAATAGGTTCTAGCTTCATCCACCTCATTAGAATTGATTCAATGCACTCCTTTTTATGGCTGAGTAATATTCCATTGTGTACCACAACTTCTTTATCCATTCATCTGTCAATGGACATCTAGGTTGTTTCCATGTTCTAGCTATTGTAAATAGTGCTGAAATGAACAATAGGATACATGGGTCTCTTTCAATTTTGGTTTCCTCAAGGTATATGCCTAGGAGTGGGATTGCTGGGTCATATGGTGGTTTTATTCCTAATTTTTTAAGGAATCTCCATACTGTCTTCCATAGTGGCTGTATCAATTTACATTCCCACCAACAGTGCAAGGGCATTCCCTTTTCTCCACACTCTCTCCAGCATTTATTTGTTTGTAGACTTTTTGATGATGGCCATTCTGACCAGTGTAAGGTAACATCTCACTGTGGTTTTGATTTGCATTTCTCTAGTAATGAGTGATGTTGAGCATCTTTTCATGTGTTTGTCAGCCATCTGTATGTCTTCTTTGGAGAAGTGTCTGTTTGGTTCTTTTTCCCACTTTTTGATTGGGTTGTTTTTCTGGTATTGAGTTGTATGAGCTGCTTGTGTATTTTGGAAATTAATCCTTTGTCAGTTTTTTCATTTCCTATTATTTCCTCCCATTCTGAGCTTTGTCTTTTCACCTTGATTATACTTTCCTTTGTTGTGCAAAAGCATTTACGTTTAATCAGGTCCCACTTGTTTACTTTTGTTTTTATTTCCATTACTGTAGGAGGTAGGTCATAGAAGATCTTGCTTTGATTTATGTCATCGAGTGTTCTGCCTATGTTTTCCTCTAAGAGTTTTATAGTTTCTGGTCTTACACTTAGGTCTTGAATCCATTTTGAGTTTATCTTTGTTTATGATGTTAGGAAGTGTTCTAATTTCATTCTTTTACATGTAGCTGTCCAGTTTTCCCAGCACCATTTATTGAAGAGGCTGTCTTTGCCCATTGTATATTTGTGCCTCCTTTGTCAAAAATAAGGTACCCATAGGTGCATGGGTTTATTTCTGGGCTATCTTATTCCATTGGTCTATATTTCTGTTTTTGTGCCAGTACCATACTGTCTTGATGACTGTAGCTTTGTAGTATAATCTGAAGTCAGGAAGGTTGATTTCATCAGTTCCATTCTTCTTTCTCAAGACTGCTTTTGCTATTTGGGGTCTTCCATGTTTCCATACACATTGTGAAATTTTTTGTTCTAGTTCTGTGAAAAATGCCATTGACAATTTGATAGGATTCACATTAAATCTGTAGATTGTGTTTTGTAGTATAGTCATTTCACAATATTGTTTCTTCCTACCTGGGAACATAGACTATCTCTCCATCTGTTTAGGTCATCTTTGATTTCTTTCATTAGTGTCTTATAATTTTCTGTGCACAGTACTATTGTCTCCTTAGGTAAGTTTATTCCTAGAGATTTAATTCTTTTTGTTGCAATGGTGAATGGAATTGATTCCTTAATTCCCCTGTATGATTTCCCATTGTTATTACATAGAAATGCAAATTTCTGTGTATTGAGTTTGTATCCTGAAACTTTGCTAAACTCACTGGTTAGCTCTAGTCATTTTCTGATACTATCTTTAGGGTTTTCTATGAACAGTATCATGTCATCTGCAAACAGTGAGAGCTTTACCTCTTTTCTGATCTGGATTCATTTCTTTTTCTTCTCTGATTGCTGTAGCTAGCACTTCCAGAACTATGTTGAGTAATAGTGGCAAAAGTGGACTCCCTTGTCTTATTCCTGATCTTAGGGGGAATGCTTTCAGTTTTTCACCATTGAGAATAATGTTTGCTGTAGGCTTATCATATATGGCCTTCACTATGGTGAGGTAGGTTCCTTCTATGCCCATTTTTTGAAGGGTTTTAATCATAAATTTGTGTTGAAAGTTGTCAAAGGCTTTTTCTGCATTTATTGAGATGATCATATGGTTTTTATCTTTCAATTTGTTAATATGGTGTCTCACATTGATTGATTTGCATATATTGAAGAATCTTTGCATCCCTGGAATAAACCCAACTTGATCATGATGTATGAGCCTTTTGATGTGTTGCTGAAATCTGTTTGCTAAAATTTTGTTGAGGAATTTTGCATCTATGTTCATCAGTGATATTGGCCTGTAGTTTTATTTTTTGTGTTGTCTTTGTCTGGTTTTGGTATCAGGGTGATGGTGGCCTCATAGAATGAGTTTGGAAGTGTTCTTCCTCTGCAATTTTTTTGAAAGAATTTTAGAAGGATAAGCATTAGCTCTTCTCTAAATGTTTGATAGAATTCTCCTGTGAAGCCATCTGGTCCTGAGCTTTTGTTTTAAGGGAGATTTTTGATCACAGCTTCAATTTCAGTGCTTGTAATTAGGCTGTTCATAATTTCTATTTCTTCCTGGTTCAGTCTTGGAAGATTGGACTTTTCTAAGAATCTGTCCATTTCTTCCAGGTTATCCATTTTATTACCATATAGTTGCTCATAATAGTCTCTTAGAATCCTTTGTATTTCTTCACTGTCTGTTGTAAACTCTCCTTTTTCATTTCTAATTTTGCTGATTTGATTCTTCTTTTTTTTCTTGATGAGTCTGGCTAAAGGTTTGTCAATTTTGTTTATCTTCTCAAAGAACCAGCTTTGGTTTTATTAATCTTTACTATTGTTTCTTTCACTTATTTCTGCTCAGATCTTTATGATCTTTCCTTCTACTAATTTTTGGGTTTCTTTGTTATTCTTTTTCCAGTTGTTTTAGGTGTAAAGTTAGGTTGTCTATTTGATGTTTTTCTTCTGTCTTGAGGTAGGATTGTATTCCTATAAATTTCCCTCTTAGAACTGCTTTTGCTGCATCCCATAGGTTTTGAGTTGTCATGTTTTCATTGTCATTTGTTTCTAGAAATTTTTTGATGTCCCTTTTACAGGTTTCAGTAAACTGTTGGTTATTTAGAAATGTTTTGTTTCATCTCCATGTGTTTGTGTTTCTTACAGTTTATTTTCTTAAAACTGATATCTAGTCTCATAGCATTGTGGTTAGAGAAGATGCTTGATATGATTTTAATTTTCTTAAATTTACTGAGGTTCAATTTATGACCCAAGATGTGGTCTATCCTGGAGAATGTTCCATAGGCAGTTGAGAAGAAGGTATATTCTTCTGCGTTTGTATGGAATGTCCTGAAGATATCAATAAGATCCATCTCACCTAATGTATCATTTAAGACTTGTGTTTCTTTATTAATTTTCTGTTTGGATGATCTGTCCATTGGTGGGAGTGGGGTGTTAAAGTCTCCTACTATTACTGTGTTACTGTCAATTTCTCCTTTTATGTCTGTTAGTGTTTGTCTTATGTATTGAGGTGTTCCTATGTTGGGTGCATAGATATTGACAATTGTTATGTCTTCCTCTTAGACTGATCCCTTGATCATTATGTAGTGTTCTTCCTTATCTCTTGTAATCCTCTTTATTTTAAGGTCTATTTTCTCTGATATGAGGATTGCCACTCCAGCTTTCTTTTGCTTCCCATTTGCATGGAATATATTTTCCCATCCTCTCACTTTCAGTCTATATGTGTCTTTAGGTCTGAAGTGGGTTTCTTGTAGACAGCATATACATGGGTCTTGTTTTTGTATACATTCAGCAAGTCTGTGTCTTTTGGTTGGAGCATTTAATCCATTTACATTGAAAGTAATTATTGATATATATGTTCCTATTGCCATTTTCTTAATTGTTTGGGGTTGATTTTGTAGATCTTTTTTCTTCTGTTGTATTTCTTGACTATATAAGTCCCTTTAACATTTGTTGTAAAGCTGGTTTGGTGGTACTGAATTCGGTCAACTTTTGCTTGTCTGAAAAGCTTTTTATTTTTCCATCAATTTTGAATGAGATCCTTGTCAGATACAGTAGTCTCGATTGTAGATTTTTCCCTTTCAGAACTTTGAATATATCTTGTCATTTCCTTATGGCCTACAGAGTTACTGCTGAAAGATCAGCTGTTAACTGTATGAAGTTTCCCTTGTATGTTACTTGTTGCTTCCCCCTTGCTGCTTTTAATATTCTTTCTCTGTGTTTAGTCTTTGTTATTTTGATTAGTATGTGTCTTGGCATGTTTCTCCTTGGGTTTATCCTGTATGGGATTCTTTGTCCCTCTTGGATTTGATTGACTATTTCTGTTTCCCTGTTGGGGAAATTTTCAACTATAATCTCTTCAAAAATTTTCTCATACCCTTTCTTTTTCTTTTCTTCTTCTGGGACCCCTATAATTCAAATTTTGGTTTGAGATGGTTCCTGAGATCTCTGAGACTGTCCTTAGCTCTTTTCATTCTTTTTACTTTATTCTGCTCTTCAGAAGTTATTTCCACCGTTTTATCTTCCAGCTCACTGGATTCACTCTTATGCTTCAGATATTCTGCTACTGATTCCTTCTAGAGTATTTTTAATTTCCGTAATTGTGTGGTTTGTCTCTGTATGTTTATTCTTTAATCCTTCTAGATCTTTGTTAAGTGATTCTTGCATTTTCTCCATTTTGTTTTCAAGGTTTATTATCATCTTTACTATTATCATTCCAAATTATTCTTCAGGTAATTTGCCTATTTCCTCTTCATTTATCTGGACGTTTGTGTTTCTAGTTTGTTCCTTCAGTATTTCTCTGCCTTTTCATTATTATTTTTTTTTAAAGTTATTGTGTTTGAGGTTTCCTTTTCCCAGGTTCCCTGGACTTCCCTGGTGGCTCAGATGTTAAAGCATCTGTCTACGATGCAGGAAACCCGGGTTTGATCCCTGGGTTGGGAAGATCCCTTGGAGAAGGAAATGGCAATCCACTCCAGTACTATTGCCTGGCAAATCCCATGGACAGAAGAGCCTGGTAGGCTACAGTCCATGGGGACTCGCAAAGAGTCGGACATGACTGAGCAACTTCACGTTTCCCAGGTTTGAAGGAAAGTTGAATTCTTTCCTTGAAGAAGGATGAATTCTTTCTTCCTTTCGGTTTCTGCCCTCCTAAGTTTGGTCCAATGTTTGTGTGAGCTTGTATAGGGTGAGATTTGTGCTGAGTTTTTGTTTGTTTGTTTGTTTTTCCTCTGATGGGCAAGGCTGAGTGAGGTGGTGATCCTGTCTGCTGCTGATTGGGTTTGTATTTTTGTTTTGTTTGTTGTTTAGATGAGGCTCCTCCTACTGGTGGTTGGGTGATGCTGGGTCTTGTATTCAAGTGGTTTCCTTTGTGTGAGTTCTCACTATTTGATACCCCCTAGGGTTAGTTCTCTGGTAGTTTAGGGTCTTGCAGTCAGTGCTCCCACTCCAAAGGCTCAGGGCTTGATCCCTGTTCAGGAACGAAGATTCCACAAGTGGTTTGTTATGCATTAAGTGAGATTAAAAATAATATCCAAAAATGAGAAAGCAAAGATGAACCCCAGACAAATGGCAGTTACAAAATCAGGCAAATAGTAATTAAAACAATAGAATATACACATACACACCCATGAGCAAAGTGAAAACAGTCCAACAAAAATATAGTAGATTGACCCAGTGAACAAAGGAAATAAAAAATTATATTTACCAGTTAAGAACAAAACTAACTTAAGCACAAACTGGAAAACAAAACTAAAGCAAGGTGCCAAGTGGGGAATAAAGCAATGAAAACAAAACTAACAAATATGTTGAGAGGAAAGGAAAGAAAGAAAAGAGAGAAAGAATAGATATGCTAATAGATAAGTTAATTAGAGGTAGATGAAGATTTCTATACATTAAAGATTAACTGCAAGGGGAAAAGAACGTAGGAAAGGCAAACAAAGGAATAAATGTAGAAAAAATATAATAGGTTAAAAAATTAAACATTAGAATCATAAAAAAGAAAAAAAAGGGGGGGGAGGGATGAAAACTCCACAGAACTGCAAAAGCCCAACATAGAGGCAGAGGTTTATAACAACAGTGGAAAGTGTGACTGAATATACACATATACCTATACAACCATAAGCAAAATCAAAACAGTCCAAGAAAAATGAAGTACAATAGATTGACCTGGTGAACAAAGGAAACCAAAAATTATATCTACCAGAACAAAACTAATTAGAGGACAAACTGGAAAACCAAACTAAAGCAAGGTGCCAACTGGGGAATAAGGCAATGAAAACAAAGCTAACAAACATGTTGAGAGGAAAGGAGAGAAAGAAAAGAAAAAGAATAGATATGCAAATTTACATAGAGGTAGATAAGATTTACGGAGAAGGTAATGGCACCCCACTTCAGTACTCTTGCCTGGAAAATCCCATGGACGGAGGAGCCTGGTAGGCTGCAGTCCATGGGGTCGTGAAGAGTCGGACACGACTGAGCGACTTCACTTTCACTTGTCACTTTCATGCATTGGAGAAGGAAATGGCGACCCACTCCAGTGTTCTTTCCTGGAGAACCCCAGGGACAGGGAAGCCTGGTGGGCTGCTGTCTATGGGGTCACACAGAGTCGGACACAACTGAAGCGACTTAGCGGCAGAAGCATCAGCAGCAGATAAGATTTATATATTTTAAAGATTAACTGCAAGGGGAAAAGAACAGTAGGAAAATCAAACAAAGGAATAAATGTAGAAAAATAATATGTTTAAATAATTACAATTTTTAAAAGATAAAAGAAAAAAAAAGACGAAGACTAGAAAACTCCAACTTAGAGGCAGAGGTTTATGACATGAACAAAAAATTGTGACTGAGGGGAAAAAAAAAGCTCAAAAGCTTAATTGGATTTCTTAGTGCCAATAAAATCAACAACTACAACCGATGGGGGAAAAAAGGAAAAAAGAAAAGACCAAAAAAAAAAAAAAACCAAAAGGATCTATGGAATAAATCAAAAAATAAGAATAATAAATGTTTTTCTTGAGTCACTGCTGTCAGAGTCGCCTTACTTCCCTAGGATGCCCTCCAACACTGTGCTGATCTCTGGATCTGCTGTGGGGGCAGCTTAGATTCTAATCTGGTCCTACTACTGTATGTTCTTGCCTCCAATGTCCACAGCTATCAGAACTATTGCGTTTTCTTTTGTGGGAGCTCTCAATGGCCTTTTATATATTCCATAGATACAGAATCTGCTTAGTTGACCATGTGGATTTAACCCGCAACTTGTACAGCTGGTGGGAAGGTTTTGGGTTTTCTTCCTTAGCCACATTGCCGCTGGGTTTCAATTGTGGTTTTATTTCCACGTCTATATGGAGGTCATCCATGGGGATTTAGTTCCTGAAGCTGCCCTGAAGGACTTGAGTTTGCCCCATGAGGGCCAGGTATGGAGGTGGTGCAGCTGCTTGGGTTGCAGGGGTTCTGGCAGCACCAGTTACCCAGGGGAGTTGGCATCTAGGGCAGCAGGAAATATGGTCCTCTAGAAGGGTATGACAGAGAAGGCAATGGCACCCCACTCCAGTACTCTTGCCTGGAAAATCCCATGGACAGAGCCTGGTAGGCTGAAGTCCATGGGGTCGATAAGAGTCGGACATGAATGAGGGACTTCACTTTCACTTTTTACTTTGGAGAAAGAAATGGCAGCCCACTCGTGTTCTTGCTTGGGGAATCCCAGGGACAGGAGAGCCTGGTGGGCTGCCATCTATGGGGTCTCACAGCGTCGGACATGACTGAAGTGACTTAGCAGCAGCAGCAGCTGCTGCAGAAGGGTATGGCAACCAGTACTGGCTAATACACTCCAGTATTCTTGCCCGGAGAACCCCCTGACAGAGAAGCCTGGTGGGCCACACTCTACAGGATCACAAAGAGTTGGACACTACCTAAGCGACCCTGTGTGCATAGACTAAGACCTTTTTTTTTTTCCTGTGGCAGCTCTGCCCCAGTGAGAGTTAAGTGTGAAGATGGCACAGCTGCTTGGCTTGTGGGGACTCTGGTGGCACCAAGTGTGCAGGGACACGGACTGCCTCGGCTGCAGGAGTTATGGCCCTATCAGTCTTTTTTCAAGCCTCTTGTAGCTGGTGATCAGAAGGCCTCTTTGGTCAGTCTTTCTCTGTAAATCCACCCATTCAGGCACTTAGAGGGCTCCCTTGCCTGGGGTCCTTCTCTGTTGTTTGTGGTGTCAGGCATCTGATGGGCTCACTGGCTGGGGTCCTACTCTGTAGTTCAGGGCATCAGGCATCTGATGGGCCAGCCTCTCTATTGTTCAGCTGCCAATGCTGGTGTGTGGGGAGAGACAGTCTATGGTAATGGCCCCACCCCCTATGCATGACTCAGCAGTATCGCCTTGCTTCCATGGCTTCCTGGTCTTCCTCCACCGGCATTTCCCACCACAATCTCCTCCCTCACATCCCCTCGATCCGTCTCTCCACAGTCAACAGCAGTCCTCACCCTGGGATTGCTCCACAATCCCTAAACTCCAGCTCCCAACCACTGCACCTTCCGGGAGATTGGCGTTCCTGTCTGAGGTATGTATGGCTGCAACAAGGATTATCTGGTTCTCATTCCATTTAGGCTGCCACAGATCAGCTGTTTCACTCTCAGCCTTAAATGTTTCTCCTCTGACTTAGACAATTGCCCCAATATGGGATCAGACCTTTGCTTCAGTTCCCCCACCTGCTGAGGGCAGGTCCAGTCCTACTAACACTCCTGTTTTTCTCCCTAGTTCCTTCCTCCTACTGAATTTTGTGTGGTTCTATATATTCTTTTCCACTGGTCAGGTACTCCTGTCCACTCTCAGCAGGTGTTCTGCATGCACTTCTGTGTCTGAGGTGTATTCCTGATGGATCCATAGAGAGAAGTGTACTCCCTGTCCACTTANAATTCTGATTATTAGATCCATGCTGGATCTTTTTAATTAAGGCATTAATAAAAAAAATCACATATAATACTATATAAAAATCTGTGGGGATTTTCAGTATTTGGATAAGTTATTAAACTTATAATTATTTTATGGATTTAAAGATCATTATTCAGAAAAGAGGTCTATATACTTCACCAGATGCTCACAAGGTCCTTTTCACAGACACCAAAACAGTCAAGAAGCCCTAGTTTTAAATGTAAAACATATAAGTAATTTATTAAATATTAGCTAAATTCTTACTTATTAATTTTTTCAAAAGTCTGCTGTGTATTTGTCCCTTAATCTACATTTTTTCTTTCTACCAAGAGAAAGCCTGGCTTAGAGGAGTCTGAATATATGTTCGATGAATGAAAAAGTAAATAAATGATAACTAAAAATATTTGAAGGAAAACTAACACCATCCACCAAAAACATTATGAAAGATTAGCAATAATAAAAGACAGGCTGAAATTATAATATTCAAACTATTTTGAAAGAAACTCGGTAGCATTAGACCAAAAGGAAACTTTTCTATGTCTTTAAGACCTTTCTATTTTGCCAACTCTGGAAAACAGAGTCTGGGGGGAAAAAATACAGAAGAAAATTAAAACTTCCAAGCTTTTAGGACTAAATTTGAAGTGAAGCGAAAGTCGCTCAGTCGCGTCCGACTCTTTGTGACCCGATGGACTATACAGTCCATGGAATTCTCCAGGCCAGAATACTGCAGTGGGTAGCCTTTCCCTTCTCCAGTGGATCTTCCCAACCCAGGGATCGAACCCAGGTCTCCTGCACTGCAGGCAGATTCTTTACCAGCTGAGCCACAAGGGAAGCCTTTTTGAACTAGTCACATAATTGTATTAGTATAAATTAGGTCCAGAGGTTTTCCAAGTAACACTAATGATTTCTAGTTAAAGTTTTCCTAGTAACAGTGACTCAGCTAGTACAATGTTAATGACAAACAACAGAAAGCTAAATTAAACTCCTCAGTACAGAAAGAATTTATGGGCTCATGTAACTGAAAATTCCAGAGGCACTTCTGGCTTCCAACATATCTGAATCCCAGGCATTGATGATGTCTTTGGGATGTTGTTCCACTATTTCTCGGTTCTGCTTTCCTTCTGCTGCTGCTGCTGCTAAGTCGCTTCAGTCGTGTTTGACTCTGTGCAACCCCATAGACGGCAGCCCACCAGGCTCCCCCGTCCCTGGGATTCTCCAGCCAAGAACACTGGAGTGGGTTGCCATTTCCTTCACCAATGCATGAAAGTGAAAAGTCAAAGTGAAGTCACTGAGTCATGTCCAACTCTTAGGGACGCCATGGACTGCAGCCTACCAGGCTCCTCCGTCCATGGGATTTTCCAGGCAAGAGTACTGGAGTGGGGTGCCATTGCCTTCTCTGTGCTTTCCTTCTAGAGTTAGCTTATTCTCAGGCACATCCCCCCACTGCTAAACAGCCACCAATTTACATTGTTCCCCTGTTCTCTCACAACATAAAGTATTTATCTTTCCTTGAGCTCCAACAGAAACCCCGGGCACTGACTGACCTGAATGCACTCTTGTGATTATTCTGAAAAAAAAATCACTAGTGCCAGGCCCAGAGTTGATGTGATACTCTCCCCAGCTTGATCTGTCATGGATTTCCCTCCAAGGTGAGGTCTACCCTTTCTGAGCAATCTAGACCAAAAGTGTGGGTTTGGACTAAAGGAAAAAATAGGTTACTAATTTCAGAATAAGAGGAAAGCATGTCTGGTAGGCAAAAAGCAAAAACAGATATCCTACTACAAACCATGATAGACAGTAACAATAAGACATCCCATCCATAAAATCACGTTATAAAATATTTTTACAAATATTTCTATTTCTAAGATGATTAAACCACATATTAAGAAGCAAAGTCAGTCTTTTCAAAATTTATTTTTAATTGGAGGATAATTGCTTTACAATGTTGAGCAAAGTTAGACTCCAAGGATTACAGGAGTCTGGTCTCTATAAGACTATTTCTTCAGCTTAACCTTTATAATTTTTGTCTCCCTGAATATGTTATAACTTTTCCACCTAAGGCACTGGGTAGTCATTCATTAGGTTAGCAATATGTTTTAAAAATTCCTCCTTGTTAATTTCCTCTGAAATTACACATTAAATACCCTGAGGATTTCATACAGCATAGTCAAGGATCTCTTGTCCCTTTGTCTTGTCATTTGGGATCAAATTTCATTTTGTCCTCAAGAAAATCTGGCTCACATTTTGCCTTTCTTTTGCTCTCATCTTCCCTGTGACTGGATTGATTTTCCTTTCTCTGAGTAATCCCACGCCCGCCCCCACCCCTCCACGTTCCCCCAACCCCTGTGTCATGTCTGTTGTCCACAAGAGGACCAAAGGACTTGAGTCTTGCTTCCTCAGAGTTCTCTTGTCACTTTAGAATCCAGAGATGGAAAAGTGTATCTGAAGTTCTAAAACATTTCAACATAAGCTTTATTCTACAGTGGAAGGTTAAATGTGCTGTTTTCCCAAAGCAACAATTTTAGAACAGGTATGATTTTATTTTCATATAAAATCCAAGAAAAAAAAATACCAAGGCCTCAATATCATCTACAAAATTATTCAAAAAGCCTTTATCTAGTAATATGAAGAATAACATTTAATATTAAAGGAAACTACCCTGGTATTTTAAATGTAATCACATAGCTCTTCTGTGTCATCTTGTCTCACTTACCGATGTCTACTCTATTTAGTTTAAGATGAACTAAACTACTAAGTGAACCTTATCATTATTGAAAAATGTATCATACTTTCTCTGTGTGGATATGAGGGGAATGTTTTGTGTAAAAATTAATTGCCTTTTTTCTTGGCACATTATGAGGACTATTTTGGAAGTAAAATATATTAATGACTACTCTCTGAGTTACCAATTTGAACGTTTTCTTCAATACTGTGACACAAAATTTCCTTCCATCATAGTCAGAATGTAGGATAAATGTCTCTTCCAGATGGCTATCATTTCTTATTTTTTAATCTAAATGTATAAGAGTCATGGAATAAGAAAGCCTAGAATTTGAACTCACGGGAAGAGTAAAGGTTATTTGATACAGCATCTTAGCCAAAGTAGAAATGTATTCCTGGCTCCTACACTATTACTGAAAATACTTATCCAACCTCCACATAAGCTCAGAGTCAAGAGGGCACACTTCACAAAGGTGCCCCATTCCAATTTTGTACAAGTATAACCATAAGTTCCATCTTATGTTGCACTAATATGAACCTCCTTGCTTGATGCACCTGTTAGTTCTGCTTCTTAAAGATAAAAGATAAGCCTTATTTTTCTCATGCACAAGATCCTTTCAGACATTTGAACAGTTAATACATGACCTCTTTTCCCAGGTAAACAAGGTAAAGAAACTTACTTGTTCTTCATTATGGCTGAATCTCTAGATGTGCATCACTTTGATCATGATCTCCTTAAAAAAAGCCTTATTGGAACAGAGCACAATATTTTACTCCCACCAGTGCCCAGTGCTGAGTACAGTGAAGCTACTGTGTCCCATGCATTTGATTCTGTGCTATTAGCACAACCTAAGAAGCAGAGGACAGAGAAGGCAATGGCACCCTACTTCAGTACTCTTGCCTGGAAAATCCCATGGACGGAGGAGCCTGGTAGGCTGCAGTCCATGGGGTCGTGAAGAGTCGGACACAAGTGAGCAACCTCACTTTCACTTTTTACATTCATGCATTGGAGAAGGAAATGGCAACCCACTCCAGTGTTCTTGCCTGGAGAATCCCAGGGATTGGGGAGCCTGGTGGGCTGCCGTCTATGGGGTCGCACAGAGTCGGACAAGACTGAAGTGACTTAGCAGCAGCAGCAAGCAGGAGAGGAAGTAATAAGTAAGAGAGGATAGGAAGGAAGGGAGACAGAAACAGAAAATAGATGAACTGAGATGAAATCAGGGAGAAATAGACAAATTCAAAATATATATATATCCCAAGGCTAATACTAGGATCAGAACTACCAACTGGAGACAAAGCTTTTGGACATCTGACCCTGCATTAAGTCCAGGGCTTTGGAAGCAACAAATGAAGGAGCCTATGAAAATGAAAATCCTTTCTAAAACAAACTATCCCCAATTTAGACTCTCAGAATCCCCCAAGATTAAACTCAACAAATGTAAGTTCACAAAAAACAATTGGCAAACACAGAAAGAAATAAGCCAGGGTGAGCAAAAACAACAAGGAATAGATTTAGGTCCTCAACCACCCCCTAAATCAGATATTCAAATTATTAGATGCAGCATGTGAGATAACTCTGAATAGAAATTCTAAAGAAACAAATCTTGGAATAATAAAGTATTCTGATTAAGGGATAAATCACTGTCAAAATAGAGAAACTTTCAATGTGAACATGGATGCATTAATCAGTAGTTTTCCCCTCTTATTATGGAAATCTTATGAAAGTCACAAGTATGTAGACAACAAAAATATTAATTTTATTTAAAATTAAGATCAGTTCAGTTTGACTACAAAATATTTATGAAGGTTGCTGAGTCTTTAGGATTCATGTGGTGCTAAGTGCAGAAGAGCCTAAGAGCAATGTGATAGGCAGAATTCCAAAACTCATGCTTCCCTCCCTGTTGCCCCAACCTAGACTTCCTGCACTAATCTATGAATTCAGTAATATCTCTGTGATTATGTTATGAAAATGAAGTCATTCAGTTGTGTCCAACTCTGCGACTCCATGGACTGTAGCCCACCAGGCTCCTCTGTCCATGGAATTTTCCAGGCAAGAATACTGGAGTAGGTTGCCATTTCCTTCTCCAGGGGATTTTCCCAACCCAGGGATCAAACCCAGGTCTCCTGCACTGAAGGCAGACCGTCTGAGCCACGGGGAAGCCTTATATTCCATAGCAAATGAGATTTTGTAGATGCAATTAAGAGTACTAATCAGTTGATTTTGAGAAAATCAAAAGGGAGATTATCCAGGCAAACTTAATCTAATCACAGAAGCTCTTTGAAAGCAGTTTTCTCTATTGGAAGAAAGGAAACTCAGAGAAAACAGAAGGATTCAAGGCACTGTTGCTAGTTTTAAAGATGGAGGAGCCTCATAAAAGATGGGGGAGTGGCCTCTAGGAGCTATAATAGTGGTCCACAGCTGATAGCTAGTAGGAAATGGGACACTCCAGTCCTACAATTGTAGGGAAAAGAGTTCTGCCAACAACAATGAGATTGAAAGTGATTTCTTCCCCAGATACTCCATAAAGAGCCCAGTTCAGCTAACACCTTTATCTTGGCCATGTGAAACCCTCTTTAGAGAATCAGTGAAGTCGGCCCAGGCTTCTGACCTACAGAACTATCAGCTATTATATTAGTGTTGTCTTAAACCATTAAATCTGTGGTAATTTGTTACATAGCAATAGAAAACTAAAATAAGTGATATTTCAGAAAGTACTACTAAAAAATACCTAAAGATAATGAGCCACATCTTGAGGTACAGAAAGTATCCCTAGTGAGCAGTAAGTGAATTGGAAAGGTCAAGTGAGTGGTATCAGATGGCCCCCATACTACTGACTTTGAATAGAAGAGGAGGGCTGAAAAAAGTCTGCTAGTTTATACTCTCCAACGAGCCTAGTTCTTATGTGTGTGTGCTCAGTCGTATCCAACTCTTTTCGACCCCATGGACTGTAGCCCATCAAGTTCTTCTGTCCATGGATTTTCAGGCAAGAATACTGGAGTGGGTTTCCATTTCCTTCTTTGGAGGATCTTCCCAACCCAGGGATTGAACATGCATCTCTTGTGTCGGCAGGTAGATTCTTTACCACTGCACCACCTGGGAAGACTGTAGTTCTTATAATCTTTACTAAAAGAGGATATTTTGATTGCTGTTTTCATCAATGTAAAGTTGAGTCCTTTGTTTCATTTTAATTATTTTGACTTTGAATTATACTTGTTCGAGATTAGTATTGCAACATCTACTCTATGGTTACTTAGATTTTCCTGGTGCATCTCAGTTTCTTTCTAAGCCATCTTTGGATGGGATTCATTTACGGATAAGAAAATAGTTAATCTCTCCTTTTCAAAAGGAAATTTAATTCTTTGTCATCTTATTTTTTTTCTAGTTACATTATATTCTTTTCAGTATTTTCTTGTTTTTGTTTTTTCTGTCTACTCCATGTACTATGCTTTATTTGGCATTATATTTCCCATTGATGTCAAAAGTAAAAATACTTGTTTTATTAGTGGTTATGAAGCTTTTCCAACATAGTCTTTAACTTGCACTTCTTTGCTCAATACAAGTTATACCATCTGCTCAATACAAGGTATGCCATCATCAAAGGCTTATTTGATTAGACTGAGTTGAAATCAGTTTGTTCTTCAATCGTATTTAAAATTATTTGAGACATGGGATTCATGCAACATCTCAGACAGCTGGTGGTGGGAGAAGTTTAAATAATATGGCCTGTGGTAATGCAAGCAGAAATGTTTCTAAATGAATGGCAAGAAAGCACTGTCAAAGTTTCATATTGTTACTACTCATTGTTGAAACTCATTGAAGTGCTACATTTTTAAAGGTATGTATAAAATCCTTTCAGTGGTTGACAATCAATCTGTCTTCCTGTTCAAACAAAACCCAAGGGAGACTGATTGGTTCACTTACTTTCAGTGTCTTATGCTCCTTTCCAATCTAAACTCCCATGTCATGGACGTAGCAGTGCCTCTACAATTCCCAGAGTCTCTGAGCACCTGTATGTGGCATCCTGTCTAAGGGCAATTTAACTGTCAGGATATATCATCAAGTTCTTCAGCAAGTTGCCCAACTTATCACTAAAGCTGTATGAACAGCTTTATCAGATGACACAGTCCTAAATCATTTAAATCTGAGAGAGAACAGTGGAGAGTTATTTCAAAGGCTTATACACTGGTTGCATTGAAGTTTGTGGATGAAACATGATGGCCATGAAGGAATTTGGGGAGAAAAAGCAGTCATCACTTCTGTTTGCTTTCCTTTCTTGTCACATTACCTTTCTAATTTCAGGATAAGCTTACAGCTGATCTAAAATGGTTTGTTAGCATGACTCCCAGAGATTCTGGCAAGGTGACCCCTATTTGGGCTGAGCATTGCTAAGTTTAAGAATATACTAGAATCAGGATATACAGTAGCTTGTATGCAGCAAGGGTAATGAATTGAGGCTGCTCAGGCTGGCTTGGGTTTACTGTATTGATGCGCTCCATTGTATCTGACTCTTTTGTGACTCTATGGATTGCAGCCCATCAGGGCTCCTCTGTCCATGGAATTCTCCAGACAAGAATACTGGAGTGGGTTGCCAATTCCCTCTCCAGGCAATCTTCCCAATCCAAGGATTGAACCTACCTCTCTTGTGTCTCCTGCATTGGAAGATGGATTCTTTAACACTGAGCCACCTGGGAAGCCCTTTCCTGTACTGTACTGCCTCCTATAATCATACTGTGTTTTGCACTGAGAGATTTAATGTAAAGCTAACAATGACCAAATCATATATAAAAACAGATGTCTGACCCACCACCTGCAACAACTTGGCTAGGAAATCAACCACCCCCAGGAAGCCAGCCTGTGATAAGTCAGACTTGTAGGAAGTCAAACTTCTATCTCCAGTGACAGTCTAGGGAGACAAATAGAAACCCCTATAACAATCAACTTCAAATGGCCAGGATTTGATGAATAATTCACAGCATTCCTAATATTTCCCCATAAGCTGCCCACAGGTTTCCCATGCCAACAGCTTCCAATCAGGGCATACCTGAAGCCTTTTTTTCTTTCCACTCCTCTGTCTGCCTTTAGTTTGCCCATCTCTTGAAGAAATTTCCACAGTTTGTTGTAATCTACACAGTGAAAGGCTTTGGCATAATCAATGAAGCAAAAGGAGATGTGTTTCTGGAATTCTCTTGCCTTTTCAATGATCCAAAAGATGTTGCCAACTTGATCTCTGATTCCTCTGCCTTTTCTAAATCCAGCTTGAACATCTGGAAGTTCATGATTCATGTACTATTGGAGCCTGGCTTGGAGAATTTTGAGCATTACTTTGCTAGTGTGTGAGATGAGTGCAATTGTGGGGTAGTTTGGACTTCCCTGGTGGCTCAGATGGCAAAGCATCTGCCTATAATGCAGGAGACCCAGATTCGATCCCTGGGTCGGGAAGATCCCCTGGAGAAGGAAATGGCAACCCACTCCAGTATTCTTGCCTGGAAAATACCATGGATGGAGCAGACTGGTGGGCTACAGTCCATGGGGTTACAAAGAGTTGAACACAACTGAGCGACTTCACTTTCACTTGAACATTGTTTGGCATTAATCTTTTGGACTGGAATGAAAACTGACCTTTTCCAGTCCTGTGGCTACTGCAGAGTTTTCCAAATTCTGGCATATTGAGTGCAGCACTTTCACAGTATCATCTTTCAGGATTTGAAATATTTCAACTGGAATTCCATCACCTTCACTGGCTCTGTTCATAGTGGTGATGCCTAAGGCCTACTTGACTTTACATTCCAGGACGTCTGGCTCTAGGTGAGTGATCACACCATCATGGTTATCCGGGTCATCAAGATTTTTTTGTATAGTTCTTCTGTGTATTCTTGCCACCTCTTCTTAATATCTTCTGCTTCTTTTAGGTCCATACCATTTCTGGCCTTTATTGTGCCCATCTTTGCATGAAATGTTCCCTTGGTATCTCCAATTTTCTTGAAGAGATCTCTAGTCTTTCCCATTCTATTGTTTTCCTCTATTTCTTTGCATTGATCACTGAGGAAGGCTTTCTTATCTCTCCTTGCTATTCTCTGGAACTCTGCATTCAAATGGAATTATCTTTCCTTTTCTCCTTTGCCTTTCACTTCTCTTCTTTTCTCTTTGGAAGGCCTCCTCAATCATTTTGCCTTTTTGCATTTCTTTTCCTTGAGGATGGTCTTGATCACTGCCTCCTGTATAATGTCGCAAACCTCCGCCCATACTTCTTCAGGCATTCTATCAGATCTAATCCCTTGAAACTATTTGTCACTTCCACTGTATAATCATAAGGAATTTGATTTAGGTCAAACCTGAATGGTCTAGTGGTTTTCCCTACTTTCTTCAATTTAAGTCTGAATTTGGCAATAAGGAGTTCATGATCTGAGCCACAGTCAGCTCCCGGTCTTGTTTTTGCTGACTGTATAGAGCTTCTCCATCTTTGATTGCAAAGAGTATAATCAATCTGATTTCACTATTGACCATCTGGTGATGTCCATGTATAGGGTCTTCTCTTGTGTTGCTAGAAGAGGGTGTTTGCTGTAACCAGTGCATTCTCTGGGCAAAACTCTATTAGCCTCTGCCCTGCTTCATTTTGTACTCCAAGGTCAAATTTACCTGCTACTTCAGGTATCTCTTGACTTCCTACTTTTGCATTCCCATGCCCTATGATGAAAAGGACATCTATTTTAGGTGTTAGTTCTCGAAGGTCTTATAGGTATTCATAGAGCTGTTCAACTTCAGCTTCTTCAGCATTACTGGTTGGAGCATAGACTTGGATTACTGTGATATTTAACTTATATGCAGAGTACATTATGAGAAATGCTGGGCTGGATGAAGCACAAGATGGAATCAACACTGCCAGGAGAAATATCAAAAAAAAAAAAAAAAGAAATATCAATAATCTCAGATATGCAGATGACACCATCCTATGGCAGAAAGTGAAGAAGAACTAAAGAGCCTCTTGATGAAAGAGGAGAGTGAAAAAAGTGACTTAAAATTCAACATTCAGAAAACTAAGATCATGGCATCTGGCCAGCGCCTTCTCCATCTGGTCCCATCACTTCATGTCAAATAGATGGGAAACAGTGACAGACTTTATTCTGGGGGTGGGGGGGGCTCCAAAATCACTGCAGATGGTGACTGCAACCATAAAACTAAAAGACGCTTGCTCCTCAGAAGAAAAGTTATGACCAACCTAGACAGCATATTAAAAAGCAGAGATATTACTTTGCCAACAAAGGTCCATCTATTCAAAGCTATGGTTTTTCCACTGGTCATGTATGGATGTGAGAGTTGGACTGTAAAAAAAGCTGAGCACCAAAGAACTGATGTTTTTGAAGTATGGTGTTGGAGAAGACTCTTGAGAGTCCCTTGGACTGCAAGGAGATCCAACCAGTCCATCCTAAAGGAAATCAGTCCTGAATATTCATTGAAAGGACTGATGCTGAAGCTAAAACTCCAATACTTTGGCCACCTGATACTAAGAACTGACTCATTAGAAAAGACCCTGATGCTGGAAAGATTGAAGGCAGGAGGAGAAGAGAATGACAGAGGATGAAATGGTTGGATGGCATCACTGACTCAATGGATGAGTAATGAGTCAATGGATGAGTAATGGTATGAGTAAACTCCGGGAGTTTGCGATGGACAGGGAGGTCTGGCGTGATGCAGTCCATAGTGTCACAAAGAGTTGGACATGACTTGAGTGAGTGAACTGAATTGTGTTATTGAATGGTTTGCCTTGAAAACAGAGATCATTCTGTCATTTTTGAGATTGCACCCAAGTACTGCATTACACCCAAGACCACCTTATCTGTCTCTGGAGAAATCTGTAGGCAGATCAAGAAGCAACAGTTAGAACTGGACATGGGACAACAGACTAGTTCAAAATTGGGAAGGAGTATGACAAGGCTGTATATTATCTGCTTATTTAACTTATATGAAGAGTATAGTATGCAGAATGCCAGGCTGGATGAAGCACAAGCTAGAATTAAGATTGCCAGGAGAAGTATCAGTAACCTCAGATATGCAGATGACACCACCCTTATGGCAGAAAGTGAAGAGGAACCAAAAAGCCTCTTGATGAAAGTGAAAGAGAAGAGTGAAAAAGCTGACTTAAAACTCAACATTCAGTAAACTAAGATCATGGCATCTGGTCCCATCACTTCATGGCAAATAGATGGGGAAACAATGGAAACAGTGACAGACCTTGTTTTCTTGGGCTCTAAAATCACTGCAGATGGTGAATGCAGCCATGAATTTAAAAGATGCTTGCGCCTTGGAAGAGAAGCTATGACCAACCTAGACAGCATATTAAAAAGCAGAGATATTATTTTGTCAACAAAGGTCTAGTCAAAGCTATGGTTTCTCCAGTAGTCATGTATGGATGTGTGAGTTGGACCATAAAGAAAGCTGAGCACCAAAGAATTGATGCTTTTGAACTGTGGTATTTGAGAAGACATTTGAGATTCTCTTGGACTTCAAGGAGATCAGTCAAACCAGTCCTAAAGGAAATCAGTCCTGAATATTCATTGGAAGGACTGATGCTGAAGCTGAAACTCCAATACTTTGGCCACCTGATGTGAAGAACTGCCTCACTGGAAAAGACCCTGATGCTGAGAAAGATTGACAGCAGGAGAAGGGGACAACAGAGGATGAGATGGTTGGATGGCATCACCCAACTCGATGGATATGAGTTTGAGCAAGCTCCAGGAGTTGGTGATGGACAGGGAAGCCTGGCATGCTGCAGTCCATGGGGTCGCCAATAGTCAGACACAACTGAGCGACTGAACTGAACTGTCTGCCTTTGAGTCTCTGCTAAAATACAAGTGACAGTGACTGACTTGCATACTATAGCAAGCTCTGAATAAATAGCCTTTGCTTGTTTTCATTTGGTTAGTCTACATTTATTTCTACAGTATAAATCTGAGTTTAAAAAGGTGCTCCTGGCTTCAAAGAAGTGGGCCCCAGCACATATCCAGGCTAGTCTACTTAGAGAACTGATGCACTCTTGGGTACTTTAGTCAAAATGTAAAGAGAAAGACTATGAACACTGAAATGATTTTTATTCAGATATTATTATCTGTACCTATGCACCCAGTGAACTTCCCTTGTGGCTCAGCTGGTAAAGAATCTACCTGCAATGTGGGAGGCCTGGGTTTGATCCCTGGGTTGGGAAGATCCCCTCGAGAAGGGAAAGGCTACCCACTCTAGTAGTCTGGCCTGGAGAATTACATGGACTGTATAAGTCCATGGGGTCACAAAGCATCGAACACGACTCAGCGACTTTCACTTCACTATCTGATTACCTTACCCACTTTCACTTCAGGCATCCAATAGTGAGGATTTCAAAAGGTGGAATCCCCATCTGTCCTGAAATATGCTGCTGACCTCTGTGATGTATACCATGGCTGAGCTGATTTCTTTTACATACTCTAGATAGTTAAACCCTACTTGATTTACCCAAGGAGCATGTATCTAGTTTTTCCATCAGTCTGAGCTTCCAACTGACATTGTCAATATAGTGACTATGCACATTCTAGTTCTCAGATTAGGTAGGCAGGGTTTGTAATTTTGGAGGGAATATAAAGACTTTTGTCTTCTGTCCAAGGCTAGAATTTCTAGATAACTTCTAATAGTAGTATTTCTTACCTGGAGCCAGGTACCATTTGGGGAAGAAAGGGCAGTAAAGGCAGGGAGCACAGCATAAGTAAGGTGAGGAGGCAGGAAAACAAGAGCAGTGTTGTGCATCTCTTAGGCCTCTAGAAGATGCCATATGGTTTATATCAAACTTCAAATGCAGACTTCCAACTTCTACAAGCTGAGGGAATAGGAGAAGGAAAGACCCTGAAGCAAACTTTGCCCTGAGGTGAGGTTTTAAAACACTATTTATTCTTGGGTTCTCTTGCATTAAGGGGACAAGCAACATCTATAGCTGAATATAGAGTTAAACATTTGATTAACCATCTCTTTTAACTCATGCATTAAATCAAAAAATGTACACATGCTATTTCTCTCTGCTAATTATGCTGATAAGTGTTATCTCATTTGAATAGTTCTTCTTGAATCATAGGTGCATAGGATCAAGCAGTCAACAGAAAAACAGAACATTGTGACTGGAGGCTGACAGCCACAATGACCGTGAATCACGGAAATATCAAAAGAAGCGGTGCCAGCCCAGCAAAGTCTCCTGTTATGTAGTTCTGCAACCCCTACCCTCAAAATTCTCTTTCAATAGACCTGCCCTCTTTTAGAGAGTAGGATGGTAGTCTGCTGCCTTCCTCATTTGCTGGCAAATTAATTTCTCTTTCCTTTATCTTCAAAACTTTGTCCTCATTATTCTTATTCAGACTCAGAGACAGGAACCGAACTTTTGCTTATACATCCATATAGGCAACACTGAGCTCTCAAGAGCCTCTTGATGAAAGAGCAGAGTGAAAAAGTAAGCTTAAAACTCAACATTCAGAAAACTAAGATCATGGCATCCAGTCCCATTACTTCATGGCAAACAGATGGGGAAACAGTGGAAACAGTGACTGACTATTTTTCTGGGCTCCAAAATCACTGTGGATGGTGATTGCAGCCATGAAATTAAAAGACGCTTACTCCTTGGAAGGAAAGTTATGACCAACCTAGACAGCATATTGAAAAGCAGAGACATTACTTTGCCAACAAAGGTCTGTCTAGTCAAGGTTATGGTTTTTCCAGAGGTCATGTATGGATGTGAGAGTTGGACTATGAAGAAAGCTGAGCACTGAAGAATTGATGCTTTTGAACTGTGGTATTAGAGAAGACTCTTGAGAGTCCCTTGGAATGCAAGGAGATCCAACCAGTCCATTCTAAAGGAGATCAGTCCTGGATGTTCATTGGAAGGACTGATGCTAAAGCTGAACTCCAATACTTTGGCCACCTCATGCGAAGAGTTGACTCTTTGGAAAAGAGCCTGATGCTGGGAGGGTTTGGGGACAGGAGGAGAAGGGGATGACAGAGGATGAAATGGCTGGATGGCATCACCGACTCGATGGACATGAGTTTGAGTAAACTCCGGGCATTGGACAGGGAGGCCTGGCGTGCTGTGATTCAGCACATGGGGGGTGGGGGCGGGCAAAGAGTCGGACATGACTGAGCGACTGAACTGAACTGAAGGTAAGTTTGGTGATATGAGAAGAATGAAAGAAGAAACAAGTTGTCATCAAACCCTTTCATTTAATCAGTATAGCTTTGAGCCAAAGAGAAAAGAGAAGGGATCCTGTGATTCAGAATTCTACATTTTGCTATCATCAATTTTATCAAGGAAAAAAACAACCACCAAATTTCTAATCATTCTCTAGAGGAAGGCATGCACTGGGTTGTGAGGCTCAACAGAAGAACATGGACTCTGTCACAAAGCTGATCTGGTTCCAGATCCAGCTCGGCCACTAACTCATTATGTGCCTTTGGGTTAAGCCACTTTTCTAAGCCCTAATTTCCTCATCTAGACAATGGAGGAAAACAAAGCAGTTACCTTATAGGGTTGCTGATGATTGAAGGCAATACATGTAAAGCTACTTTAACACAGTGCCAGGCACAAAGTAAACACAGCGATGATCTCTTGGTTTGGTTTTGTCACAATGAAGAGTACAGATAGTTACATGAGGCTGCTTCATGATGACTCAGGAAAGGCTCAGGTCCAGAAACTGTAATACAGTTCCTTTCTACTTCCTTGGTCTTGGATCAGAGAGTATAAACCTTGATGTTTTATACATGAGGACCATACAATTTGGAGACAGTGGGAAGACTTACTTTGCTGTTTAATCTTGAATACAGTAATTTCATTTCATTCCTTACTTATGAGTTGAGAATACTGATAAGATTGTATTTTTGAGGACTACATAAAATAGAGGATTAAGAGATGGTATTTTTGCATAAAACATGGGTTATAATTATTTACTCTACCTGCAGATATGAGTGGTAATACTATCAGCAGAGCCTCCTCCTATTATTGTTACTATACTTTTTCTAATACTATAAGTTTTCAAGGCTCATTTTCCTGACACCCATCTTCTTTTCCCAGGGCAATTCCAGGCTTCCTTATTATGACCAATATAGGCCTGTTTACTGGACATAATCACATGAGGATTCCTGCTTTATGCATTAACCAGGCCATTACAGCTACTGAGTAGCAGCACCAGTTTACAATCTGTGAACATATCAATTTAATTATGTTCAAGTATATAGAGTGGTGGCCAGTGGCATAAAACAGACTATTCTAATTGAGTGATCTTAAAATGCACACATATAGACACTCACCCACACACACACAGAGTCAACAATGATGCCTCAAAATACAACTTTTGGAGCTTTATAGTACCAGTCTACTTCATGCAGCAGAGTCAATCTATACGTTGGTAGAAAAGGAAGGAGGGGGCGGGCGGGGATCTAGGAAAAAGTAAACCAGTTTTACCCATTCAGACAATTCATGGATTTCCACATCATATCTACTAGCAAATAGCTATCAGAAATAATGTAAATTCTCCTCTGCTGCTGCTGCTGCTGCTGCTGCTAAGTCACTTTAGTCATGTCCGACTCTGTGTGACCCCATAGATGGCAGCCCACCAGGCTCCCCCATCCCTGGGATTCTCCAGGCAAGAATACTGGAGTGGGTTGCCATTTCCTTCTCCAATGCATGAAAGTGAAGAGTGAAAGTGAAGTTGCTCAGTCGTGTCCGACTCTTCGAGACCCCATGGACGGCAGCCTACCAGGCTCCTCCGTCCACGGGATTTTCCAGGCAAGAATACTGGAGTGGGGTGCCATTGCCTTCTCCAAATTCTCCTTTCAGTTCAGTTCAGTTCAGTCACTCAGTCATGTCCGACTCTTTATGACCCCATGGCCAGGCCTCCCTGTCCACCACCAACTCTCAGAGTTCACTCAGATTTAGTCCATTGAGTCAGTGATGCCATCCAGCCATCTCATCCTCTGTCGTCCCCTTCTCCTCTTGCCCTCAACCCTTCCCAGCATCAGAGTCTTTTCCAATGAGTCAACTCTTCCCATGAGGTGGCCAAAGTACTGGAGTTTCAGCTTTAGCATCATTCCTTCCAAAGAAATCCCAGGGCTGATCTCCTTCAGAATGGACTGGTTGGATCTCCTTGCAGTCCAAGGGACTCTCGAGAGTCTTCTCCAACACCACAGTTCAAAAGCATCAATTCTTCAGCGCTCACCCTTCTTCACAGTCCAATTCTCACATCCATACATGACCACAGGAAAAACTATAGCCTTGACTAGATGGATCTTAGTAGGCAAAGATATGTCTCTGCTTTTGAATATGAATTCTCAAAAGCTTAAAAATATTCTAGGCTAGAAAATTATTTATCCTAGAGATGTAAATTCTAGTTTTAAAACCAACATATGTATAGTAATGAACTGAGAGCTTGCTTGTAAAATCCTGTCCTAGAGTTTAAAAAGATAAACCTAGGTTTGTCAAAAGTCATCTTGGCTTTAAAATCTACACTTGATTGCTAATAATATACAATTAACTCCCTCTTAAAAACAAAGAAATTAAATTGTATGTCATCGAGTTTCAATTCTGGTTTATAATTTAAAGTGAAAAAGTCTTATTTACATATTCAAAAAGGTATTAGGCAGCAGTTTAGATTTTTCCAAATATAAGTTTTGAAATAAAAGCCTGAATATATTTTTCTTAAATAAATTATATCTCCTTTATTAGAATCATACTTTTTTTTTTTATTTACAATACTGTATTGGTTTTGCCATACATCAACATGAATCCACCACGGGTGTACATAAGTTCCCACTCCTGAACCCCCCTCCTACTTCCCTCTCCATACCATCCCTCTGGGTTATCCCAGTGCACCAGCCCCAAGCATCCTATATCCTGCATCGAAACTAGACTGGCGATTCGTTTCTTATATGATATCATACATGTTTCAATGCCATTCTCCCAAGTCATCCCACCCTGTCCCTCTCCCACAGAGTCAAAAAGTCTGTTCTGTATACCTGCGTTTCTTTTGCTATCTCGCATACAGGGTTATTGTTACCATCTTTCTAAATTCCATATATATGTGTTAGTATACAGTATTGGTGTTTTTCTTTCTTGCTTACTTCACTCTGTATAATTGGCTCCAGTTTCATCCACCTCATTAGAACTGATTCAAATGTATTCTTTTTGATGGCTAATACTCCATTGTGTATATATATATACCACAGCTTTCTTATCTATTCATCTGCTGATGGACATCTAGGTTGTTTCCATGTCCTGGCTATTATAAACAGTGCTGTGATGAACATTGGGGTACATGTGTCTCTTTTAATTCTAGTTTCCTTGGTATGTATGCCCAGCAGTGGGATTGCTGGGTCATAAGGCAGTTCTATTTAGTTTTTTAAGGAATCTCCACACTGTTTGAGAGGTACTTATCTTTCAATCAGAAAGATCAGAATATCTCAAGTTCAGATATTCAGAAGTTTTCATTTGCACTATTTCAAAAGGAAGTCTTGGTATGCAAAGTAGATTTGCATCTAAATAAGACTATAGGTCCCATCACTTTATGGGAAATAGGTGGGCAACAGTGGAAACAGTGTCAGACTTTATTATTTTGGGCTCCAAAATCACTGCAGATGGTGATTGCAGCCATGAAATTAAAAGATGCTTACTCCTTGGAAGGAAAGTTATGACCAACATAGATAGCATATTGAAAAGCAGAGACATTACTTTGCCAACAAAGGTCCGCCTAATCAAGGCTATGGTTTTTCTAGTGGTCATGTATGGATGTGAGAGTTGGACTATGAAGAAAGCTGAGCGCCGAAGAATTGATGCTTTTGAACTGTGGTGTTGGAGAAGACTCTTGAGAGTCCTTTGGACTACAAGGAGATCCAACTAATCCATCCTAAAGGAGATCAGTCCTGGGTGTTCATTGGAAGGACTGATGCTGAAGCTGAAATTCCAATACTTTGGCCACCTCATGTGAAGAGTTGACTCATTGGAAAAGACCCTGATGCTGGGAGGGATTGGGGGCAGGAGGAGAAGGGAACAACAGAGGATGAGATGTCTGGATGGCATCACCAACTCGATGGACATGAGTTTGAGTGAACTCCGGGAGTTGGTGATAGACAGGGAGGCCTAGCGTGCTGTGATTCCTGGGGTCACAAAGAGTCAGACATGACTGAGCGACTGAACTGAACTGAAGACTACAGATGAATAAGATAATATCTTTTAGAGAAGCAAGGTCTAGTTTTGGTCATCAATGTCACCTTTGTGGACATGCCATACATATAGCAGACACCCAGCAAATGCTTGCTCAATTGGAATACTTCATTAAATAGAATGTTTTCTGTGAAGATGGATGCTGCTAACCATTAACAAATCACCTCTTTTTATTGCATCAAGTTAGAAGTAATTACTTAATAGTTCTGCTGCTGCTAAGTCACTTCAGTCGTGTCCAACTCTGTGTGACCTCATAGACAGCAGCCCACCAGGCTCCCCGTCCCTGGGATTCTCCAGGCAAGAACACCAGAGTGGGTTGCCATTTCCTTCTCCAATGCATGAACGTGAAAAGTGAAAGTGAAGTCGCTCAGCCTTGTCCAACTCTTAGCGACCCCATGGACTTTAGCTCACCAGGCTCCTTCATCCATGGGGTTTTCCAGGCAAGGGTACTGGAGTGGGGTGCCATTGCCTTCTCCACTTAATAGTTCTAACTATGAAAAACTGCACTAAAGTTCTACAATTTATGTTTATCACTAGACCCTACTTAGATAATCATTTCTTTAAGTTTTAAAGAAGAGTATAAAATTAATTTCTAAAATGGCTTCACCCCTCTTCTTGAAAAAAATTAATGAAATAACACTTTTCTTATTGAAATTAAAGAGAATTGTCAGCTCTCTAAGAGCCAGTAATAAAGAGCCAACCTTTTCTTGATGCTGGTATTGAGTTGGCACTATCTCAGGGACTTACCTAAGAATTTTCAAAATGAAAAAAATGATTAAAAGAAAGCTTCTATTAAAGATGGTTCTATTATTATAGTATGGTCTGTTGGCTCAAATGTATGTCATCAATGACAATGAAAAACCTTACTCATTAGACATACAGATAAGTAGAGTGGACTTTTGGGGGCCCTGAGGAACAATATGGTTAGAACTGTTTTTGTTGTTGTTCACTCTCTAACTCATGTCTGATTCTTTGCAACCTCAAGGACTACAATGTACCAGGATCCTCTGTCTTGCACTATCTCTCAGAGTTTGCTCAAATCAATGTCCATTTAGCATGGTGATGCTATCTATCTTGTCCTCTGCCACCCCTGTCTCCTTTTGCCTTCAATCTTTACCAGCACCAGGGTCTTTTCCAATGAGTCAGCTCTTTGCCTCAGGTTGCCAAAGTATTGGAGCTTTAGCTTCAGCAACAGTCCTTCCAGTGAAAATTCAGGGTTGATTTCCTTTTGGATTGACTGGTTTGATTTCTTTGCAGCCCAAGGGACTCTCCAGCACCTCAATTTCAAAGCATCAATTCTTTGGCATTCAGCCTTCCTTAAGGTCCAACTTACACATCTGTACATGACTACTGTAAAAATCATAGCTTTGACGATACAGACCTTTGTCAGTAAAGTGATGTCTCTGCTTTTAAATACACTATCTAGGTTTGTCAAAGCTTTCTTTCCAGGGAGCAAGCGTCTTTTAATTTCATGGTTGCAGATACCATCCACAGTGATTTTGGAGCCCAAGAAAAGAAAATCTGTCACTGCTTCTAGTTTTCCCCTTCTATTTGCCATAAAGTCTTGGGGTCACATGGCATGATTTTAGATTTTGAATGTGGAGTTTCAAGCCAGGTTTTTTCACTTTCCTCTTTCACCTACATCAAGAGGCTCTTTAGATCCTCTTCACTTTCTGGCATTAGAGTGGTATCATCTACATATCTGAGGTTGCTGCTATTTCTCCCACCAATCTTGATTCTAGCCTGTGATTCACCTAGCCCAGCATTTTTTATGATGTACCCTGCATGTAAGTTAAACAAGCAGAGTAACAATATACTGCCTTGTTGTATTCCTTTCCCAATTTTGAACCAGTCAGTTGTTCCATGTCCAGTTCTAACTGTTGCTTCTTGACCTGCATAGAGGTTTCTCAGAAAACAGGTAATTGGTAGTCTGGTATTCGTATCTCTTGAAGAATTTTCCACAGTTTGTTGTGATTCACACAGTCAAAGGCTTTAGGATAGCCAATGATGCAGAAGTAGATGTTTTTCTGGAATTCCATTGCTTTCTCCATGAGCCAACAGATGTTGGCAATTTGATCTCTGGTTTCTCTGCCCTTTCTAAATCCAGCTTGTACAGCTGGAAGTTCTCAGTTCATGTACTGCTGAAGCCTAGCTTGAAGGATTTTGAAGCATGTTGAATGAGTGCAATTGTACAGTTGTTTAAACATTCTTTGGCATTGCCCTTCTTTGGAATTTGGAATGAAAACTGACCTTTTCCAGTCCTTTGGACACTGTTGAGTTTTCCAAATTTGCTGACATACTGAGGGCAGCACTTTAATAGCATCATCTTTTAGGATTTGAAATAACTCAGCTGGAATTCCATCAACTTCACTAGCTTTATTTGTAGTAATGCTTCCTAAGGCCCACTTAACTCACACTCCAGGATGTCTGGATCTAAGTGAGTGACAACACCATCATGGTTATCTGGGTCATTAAGATCTTTTTTGTATAGTTCTTCTGTGTATTCTTGCTACCTCTCCTTAATCTCTTTTGCTTCTGTTAGGTCCTTACCATTTCTGTTCTTTGTTATGCCCATCCTTGCATGAAATGTTCCCTTTACATCTCCAATTTTCTTGAGGACTCTCCATAGAAATTCAAGTGCCTAAAGCCAGAAGATGTTAATTGGGGAATAACTGTTTGGCATTCTTTCCTTACATTCAGACTGTCAGTTTCTACAAATACTATACTATTAACACAAGTTAAAGCATAATTCATCATTTAATAAAGAAATTTCATCATTTCCTATGGGTGATTTTGGCCTGTTGTTAATTTTGTTAAGTCTCACAAGTGGCTTAAAACATGGAAACAGGAAGAAACTGAGAAATAAATTATATTTTTGATTATAAAATCTGAGTTGAAAAATTAGCTTAAGAAGTGAGATGGGGACTTCCCTGGTGGTCCAGTGGTTAAGAATCTGCCTGCCAATGCATGGGATGGGATTCGACCCCTGATCTGGGAACTAAGATCCCACATGACACACAGCCAGAAAAAAGGAAAAAAGATATCAAAACAGAAGTGAGATGAAAGAAGAGGAAATATAGCCCTGTCTTACTTTTAGGCAGTTACTGAAGAAGTCTCAGAGTAAACCTCTTCTGTAGTAAAAATAAAGCTTTTACTACTTTCCTTAATTTTCAGTTATGATTTTTTAAACCTAAGTCTATGGTTTACATTATTGTCATATTTAACTGAAGAATAAGAAAAACATAAAGCAAAAAATAACTCCTTAAGAATGTTCTCATATTTGGATACTTCTTTTCTTTAGTCATCCATTAAATGGCATAAGAAATCCCTACAAAAATTTTGATATCTTCTGTACATGAGAAACATTGAATCCATCATGGAGACATACCTATCTCCCTAGTTATTTCCATACGCAAGGCCTGGATTGGCTCTTTTTCTCTCCAGATATTTTCTCTTGTTCTTTTCTGAAGATTACATCATGGGTTTCCTGGGCCTCTAGGTAGGAAGAAGATAAAGAATAACATTTTGGAACTATTAAATATCAAGAAATATAAAATAGCACTTTACTCAGCAACAAAAACCACATTATGCACCTAGTATCTTCATTCCTCTATTATCATGGATTCTAATATCAGCATTAACTGATCATTTAAAGTCATCAACATGATTAGTATCTTTATAACATTTACCTACTTTCTGATATGTTAAAAAAGTTCATATTTTAACTAGGAAACTAATTGTAATAGTGGTATAATTCTCTTTAGAGTATTAAACGATAGAGCTCTCTTTTGAAACTTAGTATTAGCTTTACTACTGTGTTTTAATACTGATGTGTCTCCTCATAGAAATAAGCAATAATTTGTATAGTGCTTCACATTAGATTTTTACTGTAGAAAGTTTGCAACATCCAGAGTAATATAAAGAATCTATATTTATAGGTCCTAATCATCTATAGTAGTTCTATCATATGGAGATAACCATTGCTAACATTTTAGTTTATAACATCCCAGTCTAATACATATAAATATGATGTACAATTTGTTTCATATATGATGAAATAAAACTCATTTTTAAGGTAAGATGAGAAACACTTAAACAATAAAGTTTTTCTTTGCCTGTTTGGGCTTCCTCCCTCTCCTTTAGCATGTGCTGTGAATTTGTGTTAGCCAGACCTCCTTAGGAGATGTTACTTATTAATTAATTTCACAGAGTCACAACTTCTTAAGAAATAACTCTCATTCTTAATCTTGTGAGGGGCCATGATGACCCATGACTCATTACTCATTTTGTATGTGCAGAATTGGATTATGTAAACTGTCAATGATAAATCATTTAACACGTAATGTGTGTGTGTGTGTATGCTCAGTCATTCTAAAAAGCAGAATAATTCTCAGAGTTTTCTGAAGGACCATTTCCTGGGTTATAATCCTCAGGTTGGCTTGAATAAAATTTTCCATTTCTTTCTTAGATCGACTATTGCGTAATTTTTGTCTATAATTGTCTTGTATGCTGTTTTGGTACTTGTCATTTATTTTACACATACACACACCCTTCCCCATCATCAAATATTCTTCTAAAATAAAAAAGAATGATTTTGGTGGGGTATGGAAGGATTGTCAAGTACATTCATAGGATTGTCAAACAGTCTTCTAAACTATGAAAGGCATAATTGGGGGCAGTATGAGGGAGTTACAAGAGTCATGGTCACTTAAAAATCAATCTCTAAGAAAATTAATAAGCAAAATAAGAGATTGTTGACTAATTAACAAATATGTCCATGTTTTTATTAACATATACTTTGAAAAAATTTTTCTTTAATTACAAAAATTTTTTTTTGTTCTTTGTGTTACTTAGAAAGTAAAATTCTCCTTTAAATTTACCTTGCCTAAGAGTTTGGTACATATTGTCCTAGTTACAATGAGCTTTTAAATGACTAAACTATTTATCACATAGATTTACTGTAATTTAATCAATCTCCAGTATTGAGCATTTAAGCCATTTACAATATTTAATATTAATAGTATATTTTACAGATTCTTAAACATAAATCTTTGACTCCTTCGGCAAAATCATGCTAAATTTATCATGTCCTCATGTTCCCCAGGTAGCACTAGTGGTAAAGAACCCATCTACCAATGCAGTTTCTTGTCCCTGGATTACAAAATTTCTTGTCCCTGGATTAGGAAGATCCCCTGGAGGAAGGCAAGGAAACCCACCCCAGTATTCATGCCTGGAGAATCCCATGAACTGAGAAGCCTGGTGGGCTATGGTCTACAGGGTTGCAGAGTCAGACATGACTGAAGCAACTTAACATGCACACAGACACAGTCTTATAAACATACCATTATTGAAATCACATGAATTTCAACTCTTATTTGAACCTCAGCCTCCTTATCTGCAAAAAAAGGGGGGCTTGGACAGAGCTCTAGCATGTTCTAACTATAAAAAATTAAAGTTCTAAACATAGCATATCTTTAATAATTGGTTGAAACAACTCATGAACTCTTAGAAGAAACATGAGAGATACAATTCATACCTTTCAAATGAGTACAAATAGTGTGTGTATGTGCATGTGTTGTGCGTGTGGGAAGGGGACACACAGAATCATTCAGAGGAATTGTGTTTTTGGAATATCAATTTCCCTTCAGAATTTAGGGACAAAGTTTGTTGGTTTTTCCTCTTAAACAGATTAGAATGAAATACAAAAATCACACTAATTTTTAAGATAAAAATGAATTATTTTTAAAAAAGTCACATTTATGAGTGTGTTCCATTAAGCTCTGCCCCAGAAGTCAGGATTTATTTCCACTTTTATTAGGAAAGGATGAAGGGCTCTGATTAATTGAATATGAAGAAAGTTTACCAGTGAACTCAAACCATTTCAACATTTGTATTTCATTTTAAGAGTAATTAGGACATTTGAAGTTGTCTTTGGCCTTGGAATCTAAACACAAATTCACTTCACTGCCTCATTTGAGAACCTGTCAATAGGTTAAAGTCTGTTTGACTTTACTAAATCAAATCTGTCCATTTTGCTTTTCTACAATTTTATGAAGTTTCTCTATCATTTCTTTTAAAACCAGAAGGCCAGTGTCTATGGAGAAGGCAATGGCACCCCACTCCAGTACTCTTGCCTGGAAAATCCCATGGACAGAGGAGCCTGGTGGGCTGCAGTCCACAGGGTCGCTGGGAGTCCGACATGTCTGAGCAACTTCACTTTCACGTTCATGCACTGGAGAAGGAAATGGCAACCCACTCCAGTGCTCTTGCCTGGAGAATCCCAGGGATGGGGGAGCCTGGTGGGCTGCCATCTATGGAGTTGCATAGAGTCGGACACAACTGAATCGACTTAGCAGCAGCAACAGCAGGGATACAAAACAATATGATTAATACCTATTTCTCATTCATTGCTTTATTATTTTGCATCCAATGAACAGTTTTACTTTCCAAATCTTCAAACCTACTTCAAATGCTCTACATAACAGATTGTGAATTTGCTTTAAAAACAAAAGTTTCTAATAGGCAAGATTTCAAGGTTCAAGTAAAAATAACTGAACCAAAAGCAGCTGGATTTTTCCAACAAAAAGACTGAAAGAAAATCTGGTATGTGAAAATTTGAATTATAGCATTTCAAAATCCAAATGGACTAAAAAGCCAGCCTTGTTAGTGACAACACTGACTGAAAAATGCCCATCCTGGCCAGGGACCACAGTAACTATTTGCATGAGTTACGAGAAACATGGAACAAGGCACCACCAACTAGAATAATTCGGGAAAGGTCAAAAGGAGACAAGAGTCCATATGTCCTACCAACATCTCAGAATCCTCCATGCTTGAATCCTTCTTGCCTGAGTGATGCCGGCGTCACCAGGAAGGATCTCGAGTGACGATGGTTGGCCAGAGACAACCCTGAAATTAATCCTATCACCATAAAATCCCAGACTGTGGCAGAGCAACCCTCCTGGATTCCCTTACACTGCTGTTCTCCACCCAGGGCGCCCCTTCCCAAGGAAGTCTCTTGCTTCCTCATCACTTGTGTCCTCTGACAATTCATTTCTGCATGTTAGACAAGAGCCCACTCTCAGGCCCTAGAAGAGGGTCCCCCTACCTGCGACAGTTTTTCTTATACAAATTATTTGTAGGAAGGCAAATAGCTATTAAGAGCAAACTTTGCCAGGGACTTTGTTTTTAAACTCCAAAATTAAAATGCAGTGTTCAATGGACACCAAAGGATGTGCAACACGAAGTACAAAGTAAAAAATCTAAAACAATAGCTCTGTACTTCAACTCCCTATATGGAGAGAGCAAATAACTTTCCTTTACTTTTCTCCTTCTTCCTTTAATCCATTTATTAACTTCTTGAAAACGGCTGTTCAGTGGCCGAAATTGGCACGGAGTTACAAAAGGTCACCAATATAGTCCCACTAGGCGATGGCACCCCACTCCAGCACTCTTGCCTGGTAAATCCCATGGACAGAGGAGCCTGGTAGGCTGCGGTCCATGGGGTCGCGAAGAGTCTGATACGACTGAGCGACTTCCCTTTCACTTTCATGCATTGGCGAAGGAAATGGCAACCCACTCCAGTGTTCTTGCCTGGAGAATCCCAGGGACGGGGGTGCTCGG
>SJYQ01095522.1:0-26916 GCA_006410935.1 Redunca redunca
GCCAAGCACATGGCCACAGCGGGCTGTCTCTCCTGGGGCCGTTTGGGCCACTTCCTTCTCATCCCAGAGAGATCTGTATTCTCAGCGCAGAGTTGAACCTGAACTTCCCAATCTAAGGGTGAGGGGCCTCTCCAGGACCACCAGGGGAGACTGAGAGACACAGACTAACCAAGGGTGGGTGTGACGCCCCCAGCCATAATTGGACCCCTGACTCTGTTGTCTATCAGGGGGACAGAGATGGGACAGTTACCCCTGTTCCCTGAGGAGATCCAACGTGCAGGTGGAGTGAGAATCACCACTCTAGGACGGCTCCTCTCTTTTTGGCTGTGCTGTGTCTTTGTTGCAGTGCCTGGGCTCTCTCTAGTTGTGGCACACAGGCTCAGTAGTCAATGGCCTATGGTCTTAGTTGCCCTGGGGCATGTGGGGTCTTAGCTCTCCGACCAGGGATCGAACCCACGTCCCCTGCATTAGAAGGCAGATTCTTAAGCACTAGACCACCAGGAAAGTCCCTGGGAGGGCTTCTCTAAATCCCGGAGTGTTGCTTGTGTTTCTGACCTGGTTTAGTCTTTGTGACAGTGTAGGGAGAGGAGGACAGCCTCTCAGCTTTTCACCAAAAGTTGGCTGAACACTGACACAGTCCCAGGCCCTGTTCTAGGGGGCTGGAGCTACCAGCACACCTGGAGCAGAGCAGGTTAAGAGCCACATGCTGGGGGAAGTTATATTCCAGTAGAGCAGCTGACTTCGAACAAGGAAACAGGTAAACAAAAGCGGTCACATCTGTGTGGGAGAATGCACACACGGGCTCCGTTTTTTACCTCTCCCTGCGTCTGTGCTCTTTGCCATAGAGTTGACCCTGAACTTCAACTTGTGTGGTTTGCTTTGGCCAAAAAATGAAATGGAAGTGATGCTGGGCTGCTCTTGTCCCTTGAGAGGCTTTGTGCTTTTCTGCACCTTTGCCATGGTGTGTGACAAACACCCTGGATTAGTCTGCTAATTCAAGAGAATGAAATTCTGGTGGAGCAGAGCTAACCAGTCAAACCCCACTCTGGATCAGGTAACCCCCCAACCAAGATGCAACTGACAGATGTGTGAATGATAAAGCATGATTGCTGTTTTAAGACACAGAATTTAGGGGTTAATTGTTACGCAGCATATTGGTAGCAATAGCTAACGAATACAACCAACTATTGATAAGTGTGGCCCAAAGAGGTGAAGAGAGCGTTTAGATGTTACAGAGTTGATGTGGCTGAGTCCAGACACGAACCCTGCCATCTTGACTCCAGCTTGCTTACTCACCCATTCATGTTTATTGAGCATCGACTACACACGTGGAATAGTGGTGGCAGCTAGAGACAGCTCAGTGAAAAAGATATTCCTTCTGTGAACAATGTCTGTTAAGAGGGAACTTCTCTTTTTCTGAGGATTTCAACAAAAGTCTGAAAATCAAGTCCCATCACCCCAGGGTATATCCTCACTGTGAACCACTCATGGCAGCGACGGGACGTGGGTTGTGAGCAACCAAGGCTAGATCTCATGTTCCCTCTCTGTAGCTGGAGGGGAGCAATGACCCCAGCTGACCCATATGGACTGAGAGTGGAGGAGAGAGAATTTTCTCTAAAGAAAAAGTGTTGCTATTAAACTTTAAGAAGGGGAAATAGATGTTGGGAAGATTAAAAAAAATGACGCTCACCCCAGACCTCTGGGGTCCAGATGAGGACCTCCCAGCAGCTCTGTGGTCCTTGGTGAAGTCCTCCGGAGTCTGCAGCTGCTCCAGGCCACTCCCCGTCTCCAACATCCCTCGCGGGAGCTAGGCCTGACTCTCAGAAGATCAGATGTGATTTATTCCTGGCATCTGTGCTGCCACTGGCTGTGAGGTGCTTTGCAGCAGAACAATAAGTTACAGGGCCATTTATCTTGTTGGCGGCTTCTGATAAAATGAGCAGCCTGAGCAGACGGGGCCTTTAACGAACATGATCAGGGCTGTTTATTTAGAAAACAGAAGACCTTGAAATTGGCTTTAATTGAAGGGGTTACAAGTGAGGGATTTGACCGGATCTATTGAGAGCGGAGACACCCCACCTCTGGAAAGGTCACAGTGATGGGCAGGCCTGGCTTTGAATCTTGGCTGTGCCCCCAAGTTTGACTTTGGGTAAGTTCCATGACCTCTTCCAGACTTTGTTTCCCCATCTGTGAAATGGAGATGTATGGATCAGCATCATCTTATTTATGCTGCAGTAACAAACAACCCCCTCCAAACCTCATGGCTTAAAACAACCAGTTTGTATCTCACTGATGCTCCATGGCTATGGTGGGCTGGCTGGTGATTCTTTGCCACACCTCCTCACTGTGGGACTCAGATTAATGGAACGTGCCATCTGCAACATGACCATCATTGGGCATGGGGGAAAGTGTGCGCTGGTGTGTTTGCTTTTTCCAATTTATTTATTTGTTTTTGGCTGTGCTCGGTCTTCGTTGCTATGCCTGGGCTTTCTCCAGTTGTGGAGCGTGGGGGCTACTCTTTGTTGTGGTACATGGGCTTAGTTGCTCTGGGGCTTATGAGATCCTCCAGGACCACGGATTGAACCCACGTCCCCTGCTTTGGCAGGATTCTTAACCACTGGCCCATCAGGGAAGTCATGCAATGGTTCTTAAAGATTCTTCCCATGAGCAACTTACATCATTTCCACTCACATTGAATTGGTCCAGGCAAGTCATGTGACCATGCTTAACTCCTGGGGGGCGGTGGGAGTGGAGAAGAGAGACCTTACTATGTGACCATTAGCCGGAAAGCCAGAAGGGTTAGTATTTATTAGAGAGAGCTGTTCTGCTGAGCTATCATAGAAGTCAGGAATTTTCTTCTCCCTTCTGGAGATGCTAATTATCTGAGTCTAATCCATTATCCTTTTCCTGGCCAGCTTCGTCACCCTCCCCCCTGCCCTCAATTTTTGCCATGTCATTCCATCTGCTGTGAACTTCCATGTCTGTTGCTGAACATTAAAGCTGGGCAGCCTGACATTTAAGAACCCCTAAGGCTGGCATCTCTCAAGGGCCCCAAATATAGCTTAGAGAGAACTGGGGCTAGGTATTTCTTACCCACCCCCACTGTAGCCCCAGAATCTACCACAGTGCCTGGCCCCAGCAAGTGTTCAATGATTACTCGTTGCAATTGTGAAATGATGTACTGGACATCACATGCCCTGGAAAACGTCAAAGGCAGGATCCTGCGTGCTTGGTGCCCCAGGGGTCATTGCCACTTACTGGGTACTAGCTGAGGGCCAGGACTCATGAGCCAATTGCCCTGAGTGGAGACATGATTACTTTCATCTTTCGAGCAACCCCCACCCTCAACCCCACAGTAGGCATTACTGTGACAGGATTCTTTATTTGAAATTTTAACTCCTCTCCCCAAGTTTCATTGAAATGTAATAGACATGCAACACTGTATTTGTTTTAGGCACATGACATGATGATTTGATACATGTACACATTGCGAAGGGCTTCCCTGGCGGCTTAGATGGGAAAGAAGCTGCCTGCAATGCAGGACACCTGGCTTCAATCCCTGGGTTGGGAAGATCCCCCAGAGAAGGGAATGGCTACCCACTCCAGTATTCTCGCCTGGAGAACTCCATGGACAGAGGAGCCTGGCAGGCTACAATCCATGGGGTTGCAAAGAGTTGGACACCACTGAGTGATGAAGTGTGCACACACACACACACACAGACATTGTGAAATGTTCCCCACAGTAAATTTAGTTAACATCCATCAACTCATATAGTTACAACTTTTTCTGTCTTGTGATGAGAACTTTTAAGATCTACTGTCTTAGCAACTTTCAAATATACGATATTGTTAACAATAAGCAGGACTCTTTATGGAGCTATTCATTCATATTTATTCACCCTGTAATTTTCTTTCATTGGATTCCAAGACAGACTTCAGCCCTTTGTCTTTTCTTAATTTACGTTTTTTTTCCCCCCATGCAGAGGGTAGAAGTTTCTGGAAGATAGTCTACTTGCTTTGTATTAATCTGGGCTGTCTAGAGACAGAGGCTAATAGGATATAGTATATTTCTATCCTTATCATCTCTATTTATCTACTTACAAAGAGTTTTTTTTTCATCTGGCTGTGCTGTGAGGCTTGCAGGATCTTAGTTCCCTGATCAGGGATCAAACCCGTGCCCCCTGCATTGGGAGCACAGTCTTAACCCCTGGACTGCCAGGGAGGTCCAAAGAGATTTATTATAAAGAATTCGTTCACATGGTAATGGAGGCTGAGAAGTCTCACAATCTGCCATCTGCAAGCAGGACACCCAGGAGAGCTGATGGTTTGAGTTCCAGCTCAAGTCTGAGTCCCAAGACAGGAGATCAATGTCCCAGCTTGAAGACAATAAAGCAGAGAAAGTGAATTCTCCCTTCCACAGCTTTTTGTTCTACTCAAGCCTTCAACTGATTTAACAAGGCCCACCCACATTGAGAAGAAGGGGACGACAGAGGATGAGATGGTTGGAAGGCATCACCGACTGAGTGGACATGAGCTTGAGCAACTCCGGGAACTGGTGAAGGACAGGGAAGCCTGGCATGCTGCAGTCCGTGGGGTCACAAAGCGTCGGACACGACTGAGCGACTGAACTGACTGAACTGAACCCACACTGAGGAGGGCAATCCGCTTTATTCAGTCTACTGACTCAAATGTCAATTTCCACTGGAAATAGCCTCATGGACACACCCAGAATAATGTTTAACCAAAAATCTGCACAGCCCATGGTCCAGTCACATAAACATGTAAAATTAATCATCACAAGTCTTTTGTGAAAACTTCGTGTATTAGGATATAAGCTCAGACTCTGTAACATGGGCCCCCTTCCCCTCAAAAAACCCACATCGATTAAATCAAAAATGAACTTTTTATATCTCTGATGTAAGAGGTCTGAGGGTGGGGGGTATGCCAGGAGGGCTAGGGGCTCAGCTCTGCAGCCACTGGGGTCCCAGACCCTTCAGTTTTGTTCTGCGGACGGTGACAGCCCCCATGAAATTAAAAGACATTTGCTCCTTGGAAGAAAACCTATGACAAACCTAGACAGTGTATTAAAAAGCAGAGACATCACTTTGCCAACAAAGTCCATATAATCAAAACTCTGGTTTCTCCAGTAGTCATGTACAGATGTGAGAGTTGGACCATAAAGAAGGGTGAGCATCGAAGAACTGATGCTTTCAAACTATGGTGCTGGAGAAGACTCTCAAGAATCCCTTGGATGCCGAGGAGATCAAACCAGTCAATTCTAAAGGAAATCAACCCTGAATATTCATTGGAAGGACTGATGCTCCAATACTTTGGCCACCTGATGGTGAAGAGCTGACTCACTGGAAAAGACCCTGATCCTGGGAAAGACTGAGGGCAGGAGGAGAAGAGGACGACAGGGGACGAGATGGTTGGACGGCATCACTGACTCAATGGACATGAGTTTGAGCAACTCCAGGAGATGGTGAAGGACAGGAAGCCTGGCATGCTGCAGTCCATGGGGTCACAAAGAGGCAGACATGACTGAGTGACTGAACAACAACAAAGGATATGGATGCTCCCTCAAAGCATGGTTGAAGCAGAATCAAAACCAGATTCATGCGCCAGCTCTCAGAAATGGGGAGAGAGAGAAAAAGTGGAGGCAGGCAATTTCCTGTTAAGCAAGAAGTGTGCAAGGCACACAAACCATTCCTGCTCACCCTCAAAGGGGAGCAAGAGGGGCTGTCTCTGGCTCAGCAGCCAGATCCCAGCGGAAGTTCTCTTCCTGGAGGACTGGAGTCATCCTGGAACTGGCTGAAAAGTTGCTCTTGGTTCTGGAGGGAGAGCGAGCAATGGTGGGAAATTTGCATAGGCTGGAGTTGGAGGCTGGGAGGCCGGCCTGGTGACTTCATTTGGTGCCTGTGCTCTTGGGAGGTGTCAGAATCTAGAAGCTGCATTGTGTACCAGGAAGAGGGCGCTCTGAGTGAAGAGGTCCTAGTGCAGACAAGCTCCCTCCTCCCATCCCCACCACAGGGATGCTGAAGAATTTCCCACTAGAAGAGACTGCACCTCCTGGATCTCCTGGGTTCTCAGCGGGAGCCAGTGGCCAGATGGACTCTCAGATTTGGTCTCTGACCTGAGCCAGCATGGAGGAACTCCAATCTTGAGACTGAGAATATATCTATATCTATCTATCTATCTATTTTACCATCTTGGGAGGACATGGGCTTGGAATTGACTCTATGTTGATCAGAAAGAAGTAAAATTGGTTCCATCTTGCAGACTTGGATTTGGGATGTACACCAATGATGCCACCTGCTGCATCAATGTCCCCATTTTATTGGAGACGGGCTCAGAGATGTCGTCGCTGTCCCCTGGTCACACAGCAAGTCATGGTAAAAACGGGATTTGGAATGAGGTTAGCAGACCCCACGGGCATCACCGCTGCACCCTCCTATTCTGCTTGGTGTGCAAGTGCCGTTTGGAGTTAAGACACAAGAGAGGAGAGAGGCATGGGGGTGGTGGCATCATGCTATATGTGATCGTTTGTGTCTGGTTTCTCTCACTCAGCATCATGTTTTCAGGGTTCATTTACATTGTAGCAGGTGTCAGGGCTTCATTCCTTTCTACGGCTGAATGAAATTCCATTGTATGAAGGGACCATATTCTGTTTATTCATCTATATATGGACACCTGGGTTGCTCAAACTTTTGACTATTGTGAATAATGCTATGGTGAACATTTGTGTTGAGATTGTTGTGTGGATTCCGGGTGCCCGAGGAGAGGGCTGTGATGTGTGATGTGGGTTTGTCAGCACCATCTAGAAGGTTCAGCAGGCCCCAGCCTGGGAGGCCTCTTGCAGGCTCCTCCATATGTATGTCTCGGAAGCAGTGGGCTGTTTTCTAAACAAGTTGCCTCCTGCTGTCATCTCTGCACCCAGGCTGAGCTGGAAGCGGCTGGTGAATTATTCAAAGTGGCTTCTATGCAAGTCCTCCACTCCCCCCGCCACGCTGCTGGAAGCATGGAGCTTGGGGAAGCCTGTCACTCAGGCGTTCAGGGGAGTTCACTGTAGAAAGTGTGGCTGACAGCTTATGTCTGATCTGCTCGTCCTGGGCCAGGCCAGTTCATTCACCTCTCTGAGCCTCAGCGTCCTTGTCTCGAAAATGGGTGAGAAAACAGGTAGACTGTTTAGCCCATGTCCTAGCTATTGTAAACAACGTTGCAAACATTGGAGTACATGGATCTTTTTCAACTGTGGTTTCCTTAGGGTATATGGCCAGCAGTGGGATTGCTGGGTCACATGGTAGTTTTATTCCTAGTTTTTTTGTTTTTAAAGAATCTCCATACTGTTCTCCATAGTTGCTGTGTCAATTTGCATTCTCACCGACAGTGAAAGAGGGCAGACGGATTCTTTACCACTGAGCCACCAGGGAACTGGCTGGCATGAGTTAGAAGTAATAACATGGCTGGCATTTTCTGGTATACATTCCTGTTCCTTGTGACTTAGTCATTTTTCTCTTATGTCCGTGCCAAAATGAAACTCTTGCGTGTGCACCCTGAGCGATGGGTACAAGAGGGTGCATGGCAGCTCTGTTCACTGTGGCAAAACCTGAAACCAACCCAGATATTCCCTGGCAGGAAGAAGGACACCTACGCCATGGTGTATTCACACTGTGGAGTATTATACAGCAGTGAAAATGAACAGGTAGCAATTCCAGGCCCACACAGGGTGAATCTTAGTAACAGCGTAGGGCAGAATTTCTCAACTTTGACACTAGTGACATTTTTCTCATTATTATGATTAATATTTTCTTTTTTGACCGTGTGGCACGTGAGATCTTAGTTCCCTAGCCAGGAATTGAACCCATGTCCCCTGCAGTGGAGGCACAGAGTCTTAGCCACTGGAGCACTGGGAAGCCCCTCGTTACTATTTCTTTCTTTCTGGGCTGCACAGGGTCTTGGCTGCTGCTCGTGGCCACTCTCTGTTGTGGTGCGTGGACTTCTCGCCATGCTGGATTCTGTAGTTGCAGGGCAGGGAACCTGGAGCACATGGGCTTCAGCTGTCGGAGCACATGGGCTACAGCCCGTTGCGGCTTGTGGGCTCCGCGGTTGTGGCGCACGGGCTTCGTTGCTCCTCGGCATGTGGACTCTTCCCGGACCAGGTATTGAACCCGTGTCTCCTACGCTGGCGGTGGATTCTTATCCGCTGTGCCGCCAAGGAAGTCCCCCTTATTATTATTTCTAATAGCAATTTTATTGAGACGTAACTCACATACAATGCGATCCACCCACTTAAATCTGGATATAAGTGTGTGGAGCAAGGATGTGACCCTGGGGCTCACACAGAGGACCCTCTGTGAGCTATTCGCCCTCCCTCACCTCAGAGCGGTCTGGGTCAGAGATGTTCAGCTAACCAAACTAAATTGAAACAGGGAGGCTTCAATTTCCTAAAGAGTAAATCCAATGACTACCAGCAGTTACCAAACATTACGCACCCAGCACCCTGATGGATGAACACATTCGAGACAACTTACAGTCTTTCCTAGTATTATCACCATCACCTGCATTTTACAGTTGAGGAAACTGAGGCACAGAGAAGTTAGGTGGCTGGCTCAAGGTCACAGAGCCACAAAGAAAAGGAGATGTGAGCTCCCTCCTTTGGATGGAGAGACTCCAATTAGGGCAATTTTTTAAGCTCCCCATAGGTGAGGATACAAACCAAGTCCAGGCGGCCTGTTTGTGTCCTGTTTCTCCTGGGTAGCCGGCCCAGGCGGCAGCTCTATCCCACACTCAGCCCCGGCCAAGCAATGTCACAGCGGCTGTCGCACAGCAGGGCGAGGGTGGGCGTAGAGGAGGGAGTGGCATCTTGGCAGCTGTGACAAATAGAAAACAGATTGCATTTCCCTTCACTTCCACCCCCAGCCTGGGGAGAGGATATGCCGGAACCCAATTATCCACTTACAATGGATGCTCTATTGTGGGATGAGGCAAGGTCAGGGGCAATGAGGCGGGGCGCTGGCCCTGCCTGGGGCACAGTGTCCTTGGCACAGCCGGTTGGCTGGGTCTTGGCTGACCTGGCTTCCTCCTACCAGCCCCACTACCCTCTCTCCTGCCTCACAAAGACTCAGCGTCCCTATCAAAACTTGGTTACGCTCTCCAAGTAACCTTGACGTTCTCATTGTCTAGGACAAGATCTATGGATTCTGCCTTGAGCGTTCCAGACTCTAGAAAAGATTCTGTCATTCATTCATCCTGCCCACCTCTCCTTCATCTCCTTATCTGTATCTATCTTTTTAAAAATAATTAATGATTTTGGGTGCACGAGGTCTTAGGTTTGGCATGCAGGGTCTTCCATCTTTGCAATGGCAGGAGGAATTTTCTTACTTGTGGCATTTGAAATCTTTAGTTGCGATATGCCAACTCTTAATTGTGGCATGCAGGATCCAGCCCCCTGACCAGGGGTTGAACCCAGGCGTCCTGCATTGGGAGTGCAGTCTTAGCCACTGGACCATCAGGGAAGTCCTTGCATCTCTCCGTTGTTGTTGTTCACTTGCTAAGCTGTGTCCGACTCTGCAATCCCATGGACTGCATGCAGCATGCCAGGCTCCTCTGTCTACCATGATCTCCCAGAGTTTGCTCAAATCCATGTCCATTGAATTGGTGATGCCATCGAACCACCTCGTCCTCTTTCATCCCCTTCTCCTCCTGCCTTCAATCTTTCCCAGAATCAGGGTCTTTTTCAGTGAGTCAGCTCTTTGCATCAGGTGGCCGAAGTATTGGAGCTTGACCTTCAGCCTCTGTCCTTCCAATGACTATTCAGGGTTAATTTCCTTTAGAATTGACTGGTTTGATCTCCTTGCAGTCCAAGAGATTCTTAAGTCTTCTTCAGCACCACAGTTTGAAGGCATCAATTCTTTGGCGCTCGGCCTTCCTTATGGTCCAACTCTCACACCCATAACTGACTGCTGGACAAACCATAACTTTGACTATATATGGACTTTCGTTGGCAAAGTGATTTCTCTGCTTTTAAATACCTGTCTAGGTTTGACATAGCTTTCCTTTCAAGGAACAAGCATTTTAATATCATGGCTGCAGCCACCATCTGCAGTGATTTTGGAGCCGGAGAAAATAAAATCTGTCACTGCTTCCACGTTTTCCCCTTCTATTTCCCATGATGTGATAAGACCAGATACCATGATTTTAGTTTTTTAATGTTGAGTTTTAAACCAGCTTTTTCACTCTCCTCTTTCACCCTCATTAAGATTTAGTTTTGGGCTTCCCTTGTGACTCAGTTGGTAAAGAATCCGCCTGCAATGTGGGAGACCTGGGTTTGATTCTGGGTAGGGAAGATCCCCTGGAGAAGGGAAAGGCTACCTACTCCAGTATTCTGGCCTGGAGAATTTCATGGATTGTACAGCCCATGGGGTCACAAAGGGTAAGACATGACTGAGTGACTTTCACTTGCTTTCTGGAATTAGAGTGGTATCATCTTCATATCTGAGGTTGTTGATATTTCTCCTTGCTATCTTGATTCCAGCTTGTGTCTTGTCCGGCCCTTCATTTTGCATGATGTACTCTGCATATAAGTCAAATAAGCAGGGTGGGTGGCAATATACAGCCTTGATGCATTCCTTTCCCAATTTGGAACCAGTCCGTTGTTCCATGTTCAGTTCTAACTGTTGCTTCTTGACCTGCATACAGATTTCTCAGGAGGCAGGTAAGGAGGTCTGGTATTCCCATCTCTTTAAGAATTTTCCACAGTTTGTTGTGATCCACACAGTCAAAGGCTTCAGCTTAGTCAATGAAGCAGAAGTGGCTGTTTTTCTGAAATTTCTTTGGTTTCACCATGATCCAATGAATGTTGTCAATTTGATCTCTCATTCCTCTGCCTTTTCTAAATCCAGCTTGTACATCTGGAAGTTCTTGGCTCACATATTGCTGAAGCCTAGATTGAAGGGTTTTGAGCATAACCTTGCTAGCATGTGAAATGAGAGCAACTGTAGGGTAGTTTGAACATTCCTTGGCCTTGCCTTTCTTTGGGATTGGAATGAAAATTGACCTTTTCCAATTCTGTGGCCACTAATGAGATGGTTGGATGGCATCACCTACTCAATGGACGTGAGTTTGAGTAAGCTCCAGGAGTTGGTAATGGACAGGGAGGCCTGATGTGCTGCAGTACAGGGGGTCACAGTTAGACAGTTAGACACGACTGAGCAACTGAACTGAACTGAGTTTTCCAAAGTTGCTGACATATTGAGTGCAGTACTTTAAAAGAATCACCTTTTAGGATTTTCAATAGCTCAGCTGGAATTTGTCACCTCCACTAGCTTTGTTCATAGTAAGATTTCACCCACTCAACTTCATACTCCAGGACATCTGGCTCTGGGTGAGTGACCACACTCTTGTGGTCATCCGGGTCAGTAAGACCTTTCTTGCGTAGTTCTGTGTATTCCTGCCATCTCTTCTTTATCTTTTCTGCTTCTGTTAGGTCCTTACCATTTCTGTCCTTTTTGGTGCCTATCCTAGCATGAAAACTTCCCTTGCTATCTCCAATTTTCTTGAAGAGATCTCTAGTCTTTCCCGTTCTATTGTTTTCTTTTATATCTTTGCGTTGTTCATTTAAGAAGGCCTTCTTATCTCTCTTTGCTATTCTCTGGAACTCTGCATTCAGCTGGATATATTTTTCCCTTTCTCCCTGCCTTTCACTTCTCTTCTTTCCTCAACTATTTATAAAGCCTCCTCAGACAAACACTTCACTTTCTTGCATTTCCTTTTCTTTGGGTTGGTTTTGGTCACTGCCTTCTGTACAATGTCATGAACCTCTAGACCTGGTTCTTAAGGCACCCTGTCTACCAGATCTAATCCCTTAAATTTATTCATCATCTCCATTGTATAATCATAAGCAATTTGATTTAGGTCATACCTGAATTGCTTAATGGTTTTCCCTACTTTCTTCAATTTAAGCCTGAATTTTGCAATAAGGAGCTCATGATCTGAGTCACAGTCAGCTCCAGGTCTTGTTTTTGTTGACTGTCTAGAGCTTCTCCATCTTTGGCTGCCAAGAATATAATCAATCTGATTTTGGAATTGACCATCTGACAATGTCCATGTGTAGAGTCGTCTCTTGTGTTGTTGGAAAAGGATGTTTGCTGTGACCAGCATGTTTTCTTGGCAAAATTCTGTTAGCTTTTACCTGCTTCATTTTGTACTCCAAGGCCAAACTTGCACATTATTCCAGGTATTTCGACTTCTTACTTTTGCATTCCAATCCCCATGATTAAAAGGACATCTTTTGGGGGTGTTAGTTCTAGAAAGTGTTGTAGGTCTTCATATAACTGGTCAATTTCAGCTTCTTTCGCATCTGTGGTTGGGGTATAGATTTGGATTATTGTGACACTGAATGGTTTGCCTTGGAAACAAACAGATCATTCTGTCGTTTCTGAGATTGCACCTAAGTACTGCATTTTGGACTCTTTTGTTGACTATGAGGGTTACTCCATTTCTTCTAAAGGGTTCTTGCTCACAGTAGTAGACATAATGGTCACCTGAATTAAATTTGCCCATTCCCATCCATTTAGTTCACTGATCGTCTGTTAATGATCTGGAAATGTTTAAACTGCCAGGCAGCTTGATTTCCATTGAGATTCATTCATTTATTCACCAACTACTTATGGAACACCTACTATGTGCTAAATGCTAAGGCTGTATGCATAGAGATGCCAAGTGTCTGTGGACCACCTACTATGTACAGGTGGTGGGATGCTGCGGTGAATAAGCAGACACGGTCTCTGCCCTCAGGTATCTTATGGTCTAGAGGGGAGGCAGTCAGTCAGCAATGGTTGGATGTGACATGCATTTATTGCACACCAACTATGTGCAGGCTTCTTAGGCTTTTTAAGGGCAGGGACTGGAGATGCATGATGGTCCATGTGGGCAGTAGGTGTTATGAGTCAGGCTCAGATTAAGATTAGAATCCCGTCTCCCGCATGAACCAGGTCTGTCTCCTTGAGAGACCGACTTTACCTCCAGGATATGTTTCAACTATCATATGGCTGGGTGGTGGTGACACTTAGCAAAGGGGCCTGAGAATATCAGTCTGGAAAATCCCCTGGCAGTCTAGTGGTTAGAACTCACTGCTTTCACTGCCAAAGGCCCAGGTTCAATTCCTGGTCCTGGAACTAAGGTCCTACAAGCCATCTGGTGTGGCTTAAAAAAAAAGAAAAAAAGATCAGTTGGCTTCTGTAGGGACAGGAGTTGGTTTTGAAGGTTCAGCACCTGTGTCTCCTTCTGCTAATGGCCCCCAGTCTCGTTGGGGGAAATAATTCTCTTCTCACCTCTCTTGGCTGTGGTTCAGATGGGGCTGGCTGATCCCTTTCACCACTCCCAAAGGAGCACATGACCAAACTTGGCCATCAGATCATCCCATCCCTCAACCATGATCCAGATAGAGTCCAATGAGATTCGATTCTGGAACATCAAAGACAGAACCTCTTTTGGCTGGGGATGGCAAGTGGAAGGGAAGGAATGTGGTGGTGTTATCTTGCCTCATGAGGGGAGAGCCTTCCTGAGAACAAAACCAACCCAGAAGAAATGGAGAGAATGAATATATGGTGCCATTTTGAGCCCCTAGATCCAGCTATGCCTGAAGCTTGTGCAACTCCTGTACTTTTCAGTAACATGGTCCAATAAATTCTCTTTGTTGCTTCAGTCCTTCTGAATTGGGATTTTATCACTTGGAAGGAAGAGTCCTGACTCATAACTAGGCCTTTTGTCTTCCTTTGTTTCCTAAAACAGAAATGCTACCTCCCCATGTGCAGAACAGGGAAAATTAATTTCCTCGCTTTCTAAAAAGCTGATGAGGAATGGGTAATGGCAGAGGCTGCCTGACCACTCCTTTCTCTTTGGTGTGTGAGGACATCCATTTTCCCGCGGCCCCTGACCTCGCCTCACTGAGCTGGAGCAGAAATCACTTAACCTTCTGGGCCTTGGCTTTGAAAGGTTTATGATGGATCGTGCTTGGCCTCGCGGGCAGAAATGGAAAATTCTCTGCTGTCTGGTCTGTCCTTTCATTCTGCCTTTCCCAGCTGGTCCAGGCTGGGAACGTTTTACGGGAGCGGAAACCGGTGGGATTCGGAGGCGGCAGACTTTTTCTGTGAAGGGCCAAACAGAAAATGTTTTAGGCATTGTGTGCCACAATGTCTGTTACGTGTTCTTTGTTTCTTGTTTTGGTTGATTTTTTTTTAATGACCCTTTGAAAATGTAAAAAGATCATTCTTAGTTCTCAGGACGCACAAAAACAGACTGGATTTGGCTCACAGCTCTAGTTGATTCCTGGATTAGATTATAGTTATGGGAACGGAATAGCTCTTTTTTCTCCTTTTCTTTTTTTTTCCCCCTTTCCCCTCCTTCCCTCTTCTTCCCTCTCTCCTTCCCACTTTTCTTTCTTTATTTTTTGGGACAAAAATCCTCATTCCTGGGACTTCCATGGAGATCTAGTCTTCCACTATCTCCCGGAGTTTGCTCAGATTCATGTCCAGTGAGCCAGTGATGCTGTCTAACCATCTCATTCTCTGCTACCCGCTTCTCCTTCAATCTTTCCTAGCATCATCTTTTCCAATGAGTTGGCTTTTCTCATCAGGTGGCCAAAGTACTGGAGCTTCCGCTTCAGCAACAGCCCTTCCAATAAATATCCAAGGGTGATTTCCTTTATGACTGACTGGTTTGATCTCCTTGCAGCCCAAGGGGCTCTCAAGAGTCTTCTGAGACTCTGTGCTTCCACTGCAGGTGACAAAGTTTTGATCCCTGGTCAGGGAATTAAGATCCTGCATGCTGTGGGACACTGCCAAAAGAAGTTAAGCAATTAATAATTTTTTCAAAAAAGGGCTCACTGAGTTCCAGACTGGTCTGATGAGATAAGAGTCCCATGTGGGCATAATCTGGTAAAATTCTTAAATATCTTACAGGTGTCAAGGGGAAAGCAGAAGATATTCACGAAGGAAAAAAAGAAAAGACTGGAATTGGATTTTCATCTAAGCTATGGAAAGAGGACAGTGGAACAGTATCTACAGACAAGAGAGAGAAGGGATGCAAACTCAAGAATCTTCTATCCAGTTTTCAAAATTTGTTGTTGTTATTCAGTCACTAAATCATGTCTGACTCTTTATGATTCCATGGACTGCAGCATGCCAGGCTCCTCTGTCCTCCACTATCTGTCAGAGTTGGCTCCAATTCATGTCCATTGAGTCGGTGATACTGTCTAACCATCTCATGCTCTGCCATCCCCTTCTCCTCTTGCCTTCAATCTTTCCCAGCATCAGGGTCATTTCTAATGAGTTGGCTCTTCCCAACAAGTGGCCAAAGTATTGGAGCTTCAGCTTCAGCTTCAGCATCAGTCCTTCCAATGAATATTCAGGGTTACTTTTCTTTAGGATGGATTGGTTGGATCTCCATGCAGTCTAAGGACTCTCAAGAGTCTTCTCCAACACCACAGTTCAAAAGCATCAGTTCTTTGGCGCTCACCCTTCTTTATGATCCAATGCTCATATCTGTACATGGTTACAGGAAAAATCATAGTTTTGACTATATGAACCTTTGTTGGCAAAGTGATGATTCTGCTTTTTAGTATGCTAAGTTTGTCACAGCTTTCTTTCCAAAGAGCAAGCGTCTTTTAATTTCATGGCTGCAGTCACCATCCACAGTGATTTTAGTACTTTCCATCTTTTGCAGCAAAAGGAGAATAGTTGAGGAGTCAGAGAATATAACTTCCAGGTCTCCGTCTAGGGAAATGACTTGAAGAAAGACTAACCACACTACAACTGAACCTGAAAAGAAAACCAAAAAATGGAGAAGAAAAAAAAGAGAAAACAGTGTTAAAAACATAGGCATGTGACAGCTTACATCTAAGTGGATCCAGGGACTTCCCTCGTGGTCCAGTGGTTAAGACTTTGTCTTCCAATGCAGAGGGTATAGGTTTGATCCCTAATTGGGGAGCTAAGATCCCAATTTTTGCCTCACAGCCAAAAAAGCAAACCATAAAACAGAAGCAATATTGTAACAACTTCAATAAAGACTTAAAAAATGGTCCACATCAAAAAAATCTAAAAAAAAAAATACTCATTCTTCAAAGCCAGGATATATCCCTGTAACCCCTGTCTCTTTGCCTGCCATTTCTCTCTATGGAACTTATCACAGTTTGTAATTATAGATTTATTTCTTTGATTATTTTGGAGTGTCTGCTTCCTCATTCTAGAATATAAGCTCCATGAACAAGGAGAGCCCCAGGAGGCCCAGGGCCTGGGGGTTTCTGGCAATTTCAGACTGATTTTAATGACTGTGAGCTACAGCAAAGATGTGTGGCAAACGTGACAAAAGTACAGAGATATACTGGCATCTGTGTAAACAGTGCGGGGAAGACAGGTGGTTGCTGGAGTCCTCTCTGCAGAGGTGAACTCAATTCATAATCACAAATCAGGAACATAGAAAGGAGTGAGCTCCCCGTCCCTGGGGGTGTGTAAGTGGAAATTGGCTGCCCACTAGGGCCAGCTTGCAGATGTGATTCCCGACCCCCAAAGTAGGTTGCTCTCTGTCAGAGGATGCCCACAACATTCTGGCCTGCTTGAGAACTCCTGGCTATCATTTGACGAGATCCAGATCTGGCTTCTTTAGGATCAGGGGGCTGCCAGGAGTTATCCTATGATCTTATACTTGTCAAGCAGAATCAGAGAAATATGTGGGGTTCGTAAGTTCTCTCTGAGCCCAGTTCTCTGGGGAACTCCTGGCTTGGTGAATTCCCGCAGCCTGGACTTTTCTTTGGCTGTGCCCACCACATGTGGGAGCTTAGCTCCCTGACCAGGAATTGAACACTCCTGCATTGAACACTGGACCACCAGGTAAGTCCTCAGCTTGGATGTCTAAAATCCCAGGCCATCCGTGACACCCTCCAACAGGGCTCCCCTTTCCACTTACACTCCACTGCCTGAGCCAAGGGGAGGAGCCAGAGCTCAGCGGGGATCAGGGTCAGACAGGCCTCAGAGCTTCCCCTGGGTGCGGGGAGGACAACCTTGGTGGAGAGTGGAGTGCTCCCACCTCCGGTTTTTTCCAGGCTTGGCCGCCACCCCTGGAATCTGCAAAGGGCCCCCATGACTCACTCATGCTGGGCACTGTTCCCGCTCCTATAAGATCCCCTTGGCTTGTCCCAGTGCAAGTGTGGGCTAGTTGGAGGCTGAAGCACCCACCTGTCAGAGCTGGCTGGGGGCTTACTTACCTGGATCCATGCCGATCCACTGTCCTGAGTGCAGTTTATGACTGGTTTCATTCTGATGGTAGGTGCCCAGGCTGACGAACCTGTTAAATATTTACAACATCACCCCTGGGTCTCTATGGGGCGGTGTGACCTCAATCACAGACTTGAAGATGTATTGAGACCAACCCCCAATCTCTTGTTTGAATTCCTTCTGAGAGCCCCCCTTAAGAAGAGATACCCAGGTCCATCCTTGTCAAGGTGGGTGCTATTATCCTTCCCATTTCACAAAGGCTAAACTGAGGCATACAAAGGTTAAGTGCCCAAGGTCACGTAGCTTGACTGCATACTCAGTTACTTATGTATTTACGCATCCATCCAGTGATGGTGCTGGGGGTCAGAGGTGAATGTGGCAGTACTTGTCCTCGTGGAGCACAGGATCTGATGGGGGCTGGGGGCGGACACAGCAGAGGACTTGGCCAAAAGCCTTGGGTTCAGGGGATCTGCCCCGAGGACCACAAGTCTCCAGCTTGGTACAGCTCAGGGGTTGAATAGTCAGCCCCTGTGGACAGCTCTGTCTGTCTGCCACTCACCAATTGTGCCAGTTTTCTCGTCCCTTAGACTTGTGGTGAAGATTAGGTAAATTATGCACATCTATGATAGAGAGAGTCTGGTACATCCTAAGTGCTATATTGTTGTTGCTGTTTAGTTGCTAAGGTGCATCTCACTCTTTTGTGATCCCATAGGCTCTAGCCCACCAGGCTCCTCTGTCCATGGGATTTCCCAGGCAAGAATACTGAAGCGGGTTGCCATTCTTTTCTCCAGGGGATCTTCCTGACCCAGGGATCAAACCACGTCTGCTGGATTGGCAGGCCGGTTCTTTACCATTGAGTCACCAGGGAAGCCCTAAGTGTCAGTAATTATTTGCATCAATCCCAATTGATTAAATAAACAAATGTGACATATCTTCTCAGACTTCAAGCATCCATGGAAGACATTAGCCAGTCAAAGGCATAACCAGTGTGGGGAAGAGTGTCCCAGGAACAGCGTCCCAGGAACAGCACGTGCAAAGACTTGCATTATTGCTACACTTCAGTGCGCAGTGAACTAAGTATGGGGCCCAATGCAGATGCGGCAAAGGCTGAGCCCTGCCCTTTGGAGTGCACCATAAAGAGTTCGCCATAATTCCATTAGAGGGATAAACCATACCCTCTAAAGTGAGATGCGAACGGAACAGGCAGATGTGTCTGGGATAGGGTGCAGGAGAGGGAAGGATCACTCCCTCAGACCTCATTTCTCAGAATTATGTGGGGTGGGGGACAAAAATGGCAGGGGCTTTGTTGATTAAAACGATAGCTCAGGGACTTCCCTAGAGGTTCAGTGGTTAGGACTCTGTGCTCCCAATGTAGGGGGCCCAGCGTTCAATCCTTGGTCAGAGAACTATATCCTGAGTGCCACAACTAAGACCCGTTGCAGCCAAATGAATTGTTTAAAAACAGTTAAAAAAAAAAAAGATAGTTCAGTTATGAGGACAGAGCCAGGTATGTTTTTATTCTCTCATCTTCTCTCCTCCTTTCATGAAAACCCTCCTTACCAGGCCTTGGCCAGCCAGCCCTGCAGCCCTGGAAAACAAGGAGTCTGTCTTTTCCGGCAGCCCAAAGGGACCTGCTGTGATTCTCATTTAAGAGCGAGGCGCTTCCTGACCAGAAATGACTCAGATAGATTTGTCGGTGGAGGACTGCAGCTGCCATCCTGGGATTAATTTGGAACTGCTGCCTCAGGATGGCAGGGCTGCTGGCTGCCCACAAAGGTCAGGCCTTCTCCAAGCCTTCTGTCTGGGTCGCTCCCAGGGCCTCTCTCTGAGGAAGCTGCCACCCTCAGAGAGGAAATGACTGGCCTGCAATTCACCTCTGGAAAATTCTGCTGAGGCTTCTCTCCGTCCTCGTGTTTTAGCGTTGGCTGCTGAGGGAGGCCATGTGGGAGGGTGTTTATTCAGTCGTTCAATCAGTAAATTGTTATTCAATCAACAAACGCGTGTTCAGGACCTCTTCTGTGCCAGGCGCTGTTGCGAAGTCTGAGGATGCAAAGTTAAATAAGGTATTGTTTCTGCTCTCAAAGAATCTCAGCCTCACGTGAGAGAGACACGGGAACTGGTAATTACTCATTGTGACATTCTTATGGGTTGAGAATTGGATTAGTCAGGCTCTGTTTGCAAGTGATAAAACAAAGCAAAAACCTCAAGCTTGGTTAAGCACAAAGGAAAGGCATTAAGGCAAAGGAAAGGCAACAGTCATCATGTAACTGAGGGGTTCAGGTATAGCTTGACTCAGGGGCTAGAAACCTTTACCAGGATTTACTTTCCAGCTCAGAACTCATGGTTTTGATTTCTGTGGTAGGCTGAGTATTGGACTTCTCCCCACCCCTGCCAAAGATGCCCATGCCCTAATTTCAGGGAACCTGTGACTGTTACTTTACATGGTAAAATAAACTTGGCAAATGTGATTCAGTTTAGGATCTTGAGATGGGCAGATTATCTTGGAATATCACATGAGTAATCAGAAGTGTCCTTATCAGTGAAAGAGAGGAAGGAGAATCTATCAGAGAGGAGATGTGACTCTGTGGAAGTAGTGATCAGATAGAAGTGATGCCATTTCTGGAAGGGGCTTGAAGTGCTGAATATGGGCAGCCTCTAGAAGGGGCTGGAAAAGGCAAGCCATGGGTTCTCTCCTAGAACTGCCAGAAAGAACGCAGCCCAGCAGACACCTTGATTTTGGCCTGGTGAGCCTCATTTCAGACGTCTGAGCTCCAGAACCGTAAGATAATCAGTCTATGTTGCTTAAACTCACATCCGCCGTGGCTTCAAGTCTAGCAGAAAAGATGGAACGCTTTCTTCTTGGTAACTTCTGCACAAATCATTATTCTGATTAGATCAGTTTGGGTCACATCCCCATCTCTGAGCCAATCACCTGGCAAGCAATGCTCTGATTGGCCAGGTGTGGGTCAAGGCTCCTCCCCTTGAGGGGGTGGAGCCCCACAGAAACATCCTGAACTGAGAATCAGGTTAGGGAGGTGAAGGAAATTCAGATTCTACTCTTGTTAGAAATGGGAATTAATATAGCTAAAAATAGCAACCTTTCATTACAACAGAGGGAAAATTCTCACCTAGTTCTAAAGTAAGAGGAAAGAGCACTGGGGGGCATTGGGAGACTTGGGTTTTATTCCCAGTTTTCTGTCTCGTGAGCTGTGTGCTCTCAGGCAGGTGGCCTAGTCTCTCCGGTCCTCTGTTTTCTCAGGAGCTGATTGCCACCGCCTGTGACTTCCTCGGGGTGGGATCATTCTTGAGTCACAGGCCAGCTCTGATCCATCCTCAGTTACTGTCAGACCAACCCCAGGGTCCTGGATGGTTGGTGTGCTCAAGCTTCAGCAGTCTCAATGGTTTTGCTTTATCGGGGCTTTAGCATGGAATCTTCATCTCATGACTCAGACTTCAAAGGAGATTGAACTTGTCGGCAAATCTGCCTTGGTCTGTTGATGGTGTGGGAGAAAGAAATGTGGCTTCTTCCGTTTCTGATCTCATGATTCCTGACCCCTCTGGAGGTTTTTCTTGCTGGCGTGGGAGCTGGCCATCTTTGTTTGCCAGGGGTTCCTGTCAGAGGAAAGTTGGGACTTTGGCCTGTTTGTTGAGAACGAAGGGGCTCAATGAGGGCCAGCTCACCCCCTGGTTTGACTCAGAGTGGGTCAAGGGTTGCATGATCTATTAATTAGGACTTACTGGCTGATTTTTTTTTTTTTTTAAATAATAATCAGCCAAATCAAATGGGTTCAAATCCCAAATTCTGCCACTTCATTGCTGTGTGATGCTGGGCAAGTTACTTAATCTCTCTGAGTGTCAGTTTCTTAATCTGCAAAATGGAGGTAACCTTCTGTGGGCAGCTGGTTTTGTTTTCTATTAATATTTATACAGGCTGCAGCCACTAGGAATTCCCTGCAGATCCCAACCCTGCTCAATAAATAGATTTTCTATTGCATGCAACTGTCTCTAATTCTAACTCCTAACATGACTTTTCTCTGGTCCTTTGCCCTCTGGTTCCACGGGTGGAACCTCTCTTGAGGCTCTCTTCACCCTGGCTTTCTCCTGGCTTCTCCCTGCTTTCCTTAACCTCTCCTGGATTACTCAAGAGTGTCTGGGTCATGCAGGGTGAAGAGTTAGCAATCTCTTGCTCAAAATTGGCCAGTGGAGAATTCCCAATGAGACTGTAGACACCACCCTGTGTTGGTGGGGGGTCGGTGAGTCGTCTCTGCACCCTGCTGGGACTTGAGGTTCGGCATCTGTATCAGGCCAGGCCTCTGTCAAAAGCTTTGTCCTCTGAGGTAAGCAGAATTCTAAGATAGGCCCAAGATCATCCCTCGTGAATGCTTCATGTGATTCCCACTGCTGGGATGTGAATGTGATGAGATGGACATTGTCTTGATCAGGTTATGTTACAGATGAAAAAAAAAGTAAAGGTATAGTCACACCTGGGGCTTCTCTGGTGGCTTAGTGGCAAAGAATCCGCCTGCAATGCAGGAGACACAGGAGACTTGGGTTCAGTCTTTGGGTCAGGAAGATCCCCTGGAGGAGGGCATGGCAACCCACTCCAGTATTCTTGCCTGGAGAATCCCATGGACAGAGGAGCCTGGCGGGCTACAGTCCATGGCGTTGTAAAGAGCCTGACATGACAGAAGCGACTTAGCACACATACCCACATAGTCACTCCCATAGTTATGTTATATAAAAATCTATCTTATAGTAGCAGATAGTAATGAGATGAACCCCTCCCTGCTGGCTTTGAGGAATTAAACTGCAGGGTCTCTGAGAGCCAAGAGCCAGCCCCAGCTCACCACTAGCAAGAAAGTGAGGCTTTCAGTCCTAGTGAATTCTGCCAACTGGAGGGCTTGCAAGAGGAACCAGAGTTTCAGCAACCCTGCTGACACCTGGCTTCCAGCCTGGTGAGACCCTGAGCAGGGGATCAAGCTAACCTGGGCTTGCATTCCTGCCCCACAGAAATAGTGAGGTAATCACTAAATGTTCTGATCTCATAAACTTGTGATGATTTGTTATCCAGTCTTCGAAACTAATACATTCTCTGAATTCTGGGGGAATCCCAGTTTGGAAGGAGCAAGAAGGAATGGCCAACTGGCTTGGAGGGTCCTTTGTACTCTGACTCTTGAAACTGTCTCATGTAATGGTCTTCTCTTCTATCTAAAGTGTATATCCCTCCAACATCCCTCCCTTTTCCTGGAGAAATTCATAAGGTGAGGTAAGAAAGAAGTTTAGACTTTGCTTGGTGTTTGAGTTAGATTTGGCTGTGAGTAGTAGAAAATCATTTAAGAGTTGATTAGATAAAAGAACTTCTTTTACCATAGGAAGTCTGGGGACTTCCCTGATAGTACAGTGGATAAGAATCTGCCTGCCAGTTCAGGGTCACAAGTTCAATCCCTGGTCCAGGAAGATTCCACATCTTTGGAGCAACTAAGCCTGTGTAGCACAACTACTGAGCCCATGCTCTAGCCCCCACGAGCCACAACTACTGAGTTGCTGCTGCTGCTGCTGAGTCGCTTCATTCGTGTCCAACTCTGTGCGACCCCATAGACGGAAGCCCACCAGGCTCCCCCGTCCCTGGGGTTCTCCAGGCAAGAACACTGGAGTGGGTTGCCATTTCCTTCTCCAATGCATGCAAGTGAAAAGTGAAAGTGAAGTCACTCAGTCGTGTCCAACTCTTAGTGACCCCACGGAGCTAGTGCACTGCAACTACTGAAGCCTGTGTGTGCTAGAGCCTGTGCTCCAAAACAAGAGAAACCACCCAGTGAGAAACCCATGCACTGTGACGAAGAGTAGCCCCTGCTCACTGCAACTAGAGGAAGCCCAAGAGCAACACTGAAGACCCAGTGCAACCAGAAAAATACACAAATAAATAAAAATAAATTATTTAAGAAAAAAAAAAAGTCTGGAGGCAGGTGGGGCTCAACTGGAAGACAGTTGAATGCTGCTGTCTTCAGGCTTCTCCTACCATTTTATACTACCATTCTTATCATTGTCTTTGTCTCATGGTGACAAAATCGCTGCTGTAGCTCCAGTCATTATATCTATATGAAGACAGGAAGGAGGTGAAAGGGGAAAGGGCAGATTCAATAGGTGAACAGATAAATAAGCTATAATGTATCCATACAATGAAATACTGCTGCTGCTGCTGCTAAGTCGCTTCAGTCGTGTCCGACTCTGTGCGACCCCATGGATGGCAGCCCACCAGGCTCCCCCATCCCTGGGATTCTGCAGGCAAGAACACTGGAGTGGGTTGCCATTGCCTTCTCCAATGCAGGAAAGTAAAAAGTGAAAGTGAAGTCCCTCAGTCATATCTGACTCTTCGCAACCCCATGGACTACAGCCCACCAGGCTCCTCTGCCCATGAGATTTTCTAGGCAAGAGTACTGGAGTGGGGTGGCATTGCCTTCTCCAAATGAAATACTACTTGGTGTTAAATAAGAACAAGATACTGATTCATACAGCAATATGGGTACATCTTAAGTTCATTTTGCTAAATGAAAGAAGATATGTAATTTCATTTATATGACATTCTGGGAAAGGCAACACTAGAAGAACAGGGGACAGATCAGTGGTTGGTAAGGATTAGGGTGGGAGAAGGATCGACTACAAAGGAACAAGAGAATTTGGAGGGTGATGATATACATTCTGTATTTTGATTGTGATTGATATACAAACTCTCTGCATTTGCCAACATTTACTGAACTGTTCATAAAAAGGCTAAAATGTATTAATTGCATTTTTAAGTCAAATTTTTTGGAGTGTAGGGGAAGGAGGGCGGGTAGCTGGAAGCCCTGATGTATAGTGCTTGCCCATTTCCATGGTGTAAATACTCCCACACTGCAGCTTTCACAAGGCCAACAGTTTAACAGCTGCACACAATTCCTGAAAATTGGTAGACTGCTCCTGAATACAGTATATAAATTATGCTTCAATAAACCTGACTTTAAAAAAAAAAAGTTTTCTGAGAAACCTGTCCTAACAACTTCTGCTCACCACTTATGTCCACAAGGGAGGCTGGAAAAGGAATTCTAGCCAGGAACAAGTTCTCCCCCCTCCACCCCCAATACCCAGGAAAAAATCGTGGTTCTGATACTTGATGCAGCATCCACAGTCAAAGACAGCTTCTTAACTGCTCCACCTGCCTCCAGGGTTTCCAGAAAGAGTGAATTTCCACTAAGAAAGCCCACAGAGTCCTCCTGGCCTGATCTGACTTTTAATATCCAGACTCTCCAATCATACACAGAGCCTCAGAGGGGCACACACACTGCTCCCTAAACTCACGGGTTTTCCTTTTTTCCCCCCTTGGTTAATTTCCCACTTTGGGGCTTTTGTGTTATACGTACTTTCCACCCGGAACCATCCTCCCCAAGCTTTTAGCACAGCTGGCACCTTCTTACCTAGTTTTTGGCTCAGATGTCAGCTGCCCAGAGAGGACTGCTCTGGCCTTTTAGGCAGAAGAATCCAAGACTTTGTCAGGCTCTTGTTGCATCCCAGCATGGAGAAGTGTTATCTAAAATGACCCCATTTGTTTTCTTATATATTGTATCTCTTTTTTTTGGAGACGGTAAGCCTGCTAGTTGGAGTGAATCTTGTTCTGCTGTTTTCTTGGAAACTCTGAAATGCACCAGGCTCGTAGTGGGTTGTTAGTTAATCCTGGCCAAATGAATGAAGGTAGCAGCATGTACCTGTCAAGCACAGTCTACGCCCCCTGCAAACACAGACCCACTTCCCCTGTGCACACACAACTGCAGATGTGGACAGACTCTTGTACACAAACCCAGCTGGGCTCCCCTCACCTGGGAGGGGTTGATGAGTCCTGTTGTACGTTGACCTTCCTCTTCAGAGCTGCACTCTGGAATTACTGAGATGTTTCCCATACGGAAGTGAAAAAACAAAGAGCTTTGCAAGAGAGAAAGAGGGGACTGGCTGAGTGCCAGCAGCTGGCTGGGATGAGATCTGTGCCAAGGAGGATTTGAGCTGCCACCCAGCCCAGCTCCCAGTTCCACTCCAGATGTCTCAGTGGGGCATGGGGAGAGGGGGCCCTGGACCCTCATTCAGAAAACCTCATGAGTGCTCTTGCAACTCACCCTTTGCTTCCAGCCGCGCCACCTGGATCATCCCTCAGTTTTTGCCATGTCACCTTGGATGAATTCTCTCAGGCCAGAGACCTAAACATTCCTAAACTGGAAGCCAGTTCAGTTAAACAGTAATCTGTGAGCCAGGGGGGTCCTGGTGCCAGCAACTGTTCTGTTTTACTTTCTCAACAGAGCCTGAATTTTATCTGGGAGATGAGCGACCCTCTCCTGGGAGACCAATCAGATAGGTCTAAGGAAATCCTATTTCTTGTTGATCTTAAGTGGGCACGAGAATCAACTCTAGCCAATGAGATGTTATGGCAACTCTGCTGGCGACAGATTTTTCCCCTTAAGAAGAGAGAAGCACATGAGAAAAAAGCTCCTCTTGCTGTCTCATCCTTCTTTCCTGCTTGGGTCACTGTTGTGTGAGGGAGTGTTGCCTGGAGCTGCAGCAACCATTTTATGACTATGAGGCTAACTTGGCTGACCTATTGAGGATACTAGGGCAGAAAGTGGGTAAGCTCCTAGGTTCTTGATTGTAGAACCAAAATCATGCTGAAACTGATGCTCTCCAGGCTTATTTATTATGAAATAATTAAATTTCTTCATAGCTGTTCAGTTCAGTTCAGTCGCTCAGTCGTGTCCGACTCTTTGCAACCCCATGAATTGCAGCATGCCAGGCCTCCCTGTCCATCACCAACTCCCGGAGTTCACCCAGACTCATGTGCATTGAGTCGGTGATGCCATCCAGCCATCTCATCCTCTGTTGTCCCCTTCTCCTCCTGCTACCAATCCCTCCCAGCATCAGAGTCTTTTCCAATGAGTCAACTCTTCGCATGAGGGGGCCAAAGTATTGAAGTTTCAGCCTCAGCATCAGCCTTTCCAATGAACACCCAGGACTGGTCTCCTTTAGGATGGACTGGTTGGATCTCCCTGCAGTCCAAGGGACTCACAAGAGTCTTCTCCAACACCACAGTTAAAAAGCATCAATTCTTCAGTGCTCAGCTTTCTTCACAGTTCAACTTTCACATCCATACATGACCACTGGAAAAACCATAGCCTTGACTAGATGGACCTTTGTTGGAAAAGTAATGTCTCTGCTTTTGAATATGCTATCTAGGTTGCTCATAACTTTTCTTCCAAGGAGTAAGTGTCTTTTAATTTCCTGGCTGCAGTCACCATCTGCAGTGATTTTGGAGCCCCCCAAAATAGTCTGACACTGTTTCCCCATCTATTTCCCATGAAGTGATGGGACCAGATGCCATGATCTTCGTTTTCTGAATGTTGAGCTTTAAGCCAACTTTTTCACTCTCCTCTTTCACTTTCATCAAGAGGCTTTTGAGCTCCTCTTCACTTTCTGCCATAAGGGTGGTGTCATCTGCATATCTGAGGTTACTGATATTTCTCCCGGCAATCTTGATTCCAGCTTGTGCCTCTTCCAGCCCAGCGTTTCTCATGATGTACTCTGCATATAAGTTAAATAAGCAGGGTGACAATATACAGCCTTGACGTACTCCTTT
>SJYQ01095522.1:33650-49176 GCA_006410935.1 Redunca redunca
ATTCTTGAGCAGCTGTCTCTTGGTAAACAGAGTATTTGAAGGGACATGAATGCAGGGAATCATGGTGTACTGTGCATGGGCTCTTAAAGCAATACTATCCATCTACTCATATTTCATAGGTGGAAGCATGTCACATGACTTCACCTAAATTCAAGGGGCGGGGAAATGCATTCTTACTGTTTGCTGGGTTAGAGAACCAGAAAGACAACAAATGGTTTAGGGATGGCTCACATATCCTTCCCAGCTGTGTTTCGAAGTAGGTCCAGTTATCATCTACATTTTTCAGATGAGAAAACCAAGGCTCAGAGAGGTCAGGTAGCTGGCTCAAGGACACACAGCTTTAAAATCTCTAAGCAAAGAAATCCTCTGATGTTCTCAAGAAAACCTTCACATTTCTCATTCATGCTGAGTCTGTTGATGGCCTACCCTGGGGTACACACACACACACATACAAACACGTGCACACACACAGCAGGGTGATGAGTTGAAGGATGCGGGGACTGCGAGGGTCCCTCCACCCTCTGCTTGTTCTTTCTGCAGCTCAGCTGAGATCACTATGATTTCCTGTTACTTTGTAATAATTTGTGGTAAATCTGATGTGCCTGCTGCTGCCTGAGCTCAGGCGAATTCCCTTCTATTGTCTGAGCTTCATACCAGCAGGCGTCCTGTGAAGGCCCTGGTATCATCACTCGGTGATTTATGGCACCAGCTTCCCCGCCGATGCAGGCCGACCCAGTTGGAGGCTCGTTGCGCTCAGGAGAGACGGCAGAGAAAGATCTGGTCGGTTTGTTTTATCCCCAGAGGAGAACAAATCTGACGAGCAAAGATTTTTTAGAAGCTTCAACCAGACAGTGCATTACATTTTCTGCTGCTGTGTCCTTAGAGGAAAACCTGGCTGGCTGCAGATGCCTCGCGGGCAGCTCAAGCTGATGGTGTTTAAAATCGACCTCAGACCCACTCCTGCTGCTGTCTCTTCATCTCCCTGGATGCTAACTTCATCTTCCGGTTGTTGGGCTAACATCCTCGGAGTCATTCCGACCCCTGCTTTTTGCTGAGTGCCAACCTGAGCCTGTCATTCTCAGTCTCCAATTCATTATGAAATCCAGCTGTTTCTCTGGTCACAGTAGATCCAGAGTCTGATTGCGTTTCCTCACCACCACTGCTCCTACCCAGGTCCCAACCTGGGCTTTTGCTGTGGCCACTGGCCTGGAGTCCTGGCTGCCACCCTGGCCCCACCCCTGAACCGATTCCTCACATGGCAGCCAGAGGGCTTCTCTTAAAGCCTACTCCTGGGCTTCCCTGGTGGTCCAGTGGTTAAGAATTCACTTGCCAGTGCAGAGGACATGGGTTCTATCCCTGGTCTGGGAAGATCCTGCATGCCGCAAGACAACTAAGCCTGTGAGCCACAGCTGCTGAGCTCATGAGCTGCAGCTGCTGAAGCCAGCATGCCTAGAGCCCGTGCCGCACAAGAGAAGCCACCACAAGGAGAAGCCTTGCACCGTAACTGGAGAGTATAGCCCCCAGTCAGTGCAACTAGAGAAAGCCCTTGAGCAGCAAAGAGGACCCAGTGCAGCCAAAAATAAAGTAAAAACAAACAAACAAACCCCACTCTTCTGCTCTAAAGCCTTCCATGGCTCCCACCTCCCTCAGAGTAAAAATCAAAGTTCTCAATGTGACCTCAAAGCTCCACATGCTCTCACCTCCTGTGATGAGAAAAACAACTCTTTTTTTTCCTGAGCTGTTGCCCAGAAAATTTATGGTATGATAACCCTGCTCATGGGCTTCCCAGGTGGCGCTGGTGGTAAAGAACCCGCCTGCCAATGCAGGAGACATAAGGGATGTGGGCTGCATCCCTGGGTCGGGAAGATCCCCTGGAGGAAGGCATGGCACCCCTCCTCATGGCACTCTTGCCTGGAGACTCTCATGGATGGAGAAGTCTGGTGGGCAATGGTCCATAGGGTTGCAAAGAACTGGACATGACTGAAGCAATGTAGCACACACACAACCCTACTCACACCCAGAGCCTGGACATTTAGATAAGGGCTTGAACTTCCCATTTTGATGTTTCTCAGAGCATCTTCCAACCACCGTGTAAGTAATCGGTGCTAGCTACCCTATTCTCTGTCTCTTTGCCTGGTGATCTGGGACAGAGGCCCACCCTGCTCTCCCCCACACATTGTGTCCCCTTGTTTCTGGGATGTGTGGAAGAATTCTTGTGATTCTGCTTCCTCTGTGGGGGTGTACTGAAACTGAATCTTCCATCAGAACAACCCTGTGGGTTTCACTTAACCCAAATGGGAGCTTTGGTGCTGAGAGGGCCACCTGTCTCTGACCCTGGGATCTTAGTTCCCTGACTAGGGATTGAACGTGAACCCATGCAGTGAAAACATAGAGTCCTAACCACTGGACTGCCAGGGTATTCCCAACCCGCACATTCACTCCCCACCCCACCCCCACCCCAGTATTTATTTGTTTGGCTGTGCCGGGTCTTAGTTGCACCATGCGAGGTCCTGGATCCTTATTGCGGCTCACAGGATCTTTAGTTGTGGCATGTGGGATCACGTTCCCTGACCAGGGATCGAACCCCGGGCCCCCTTGCATTGGGAGCATGGAGTCTTAGCCACTGTACCACCAAGGCAAGTTTCCTAGTCTGCATATTCCTAATGCAATACACCAGCTCGGGTTTCTCAGCACACCTCCCATGCCCTTTCTGCCATCATTTCCCAATACTGACACTTTCACTGACTCAGCATCAGTCACACTGGCTTCCTACCAGTTCCTCAAATTTGCCAGCCTCGGGCCTTTGTGCTGGCTGTGACCTCTTCCTCTTTCAGGTGAACCGACCCCTTCTTGGTGGCAAGGCCTCTGCTACTCCATTTAAAATTGTACCTCCCAGGGACTTCTCTGGTGGTCCCGTGGTTAAGATTGTGAGCTGCCAATTCAGAAGCTGGTTCTATCCCTGGTTGCAGAACTAAGATTCACATGTGGTGTGGTACAAAAAAAAAGATACACCTCCTAGGTTCCCTGCTCTTCTTTAATTTTTGTCCCTAACACTTACTGACATGTGACTTAGTACATGGGGGAGGTTCATGAGATTAATATAATGGGTCTTCAGAGAGTACTTGAAACAGCACGTATACCTGAAAAGACTAAATAAGTATTAGCCAGCCCTGTGTTCTTAGTTATATGCAGTAGGAAGAAGGGGCTTCCCTGGTGGTTCAGATGGTAAAGATGCAATGCCGGAGACCTGGGTTCAATCCCTGGAGAAGGGAAGGGCCACCCACTCCAGTATTCTTGCCTGGAGAATTCCATGGACAGAGGAGCCTGGCGGGCTACACTCCATGGGGTTGCAAAGAGTCAGACACGACTGAGTGACTGACACACACACACACACACACACACANCACAGAGTCTGGCAGAGAGGATGTGCAAGTGCCCTCTATTATGATTTTGGCTCCCATTCCTTGCCCTTGTCAGCATGCCTCTCAAGCTCCTCCCACTCACCTGGCCCCTCCCACTATAGGAGCTGAAAGTGAAAGTCACTCAATCGTGTCAACTCTTTGAGACTATACAGTCTATGGAATTCTCCAGGCCATAATACTGGAGTGGGTAGCCTTTCCTTTCTCCAGGGGATCTTCCCAAACCAGGGATCAAACCCACATCTCCTGCCTTGCAGGCGGATTCTTTACCAGCTGAGCCACAAGAAAAGACCAAGAATACTGGAGCCGGTAGCCTATCCCTTCTCTAGGGGATCTTCCCAATCCAGGAATCGAAACTGGGTCTCCTTCATTGCAAGCGGATTCTTTACCAACTGAGCTATCAGGAAAGCCCATTTTTGCTTTTCTGCCGCTTGATTTTGGCTTTAACCTACTGCCAGGTCCTAGCTTATCCTTGCCTGATTTTGCATGCGATTTTGCCCATCTTTCATCCCCATGAGGAGAGGATGCTGGTCCCAGAGGATGCTGGTCTCTGAGTCACTCCATTAGGTGATCTGCAGAGGCAAGAGCCTGTCCCGGTGACACCTCCAGAGCCTGCCAGGTGAGCTAGCCTAGAGCAGCTGGTCCTGGCCACCCTTGTGGTTGTGGTTCAGTCTCCAAGCCGTGTTGGACTCTTTGTGACCTCATGGACTCCAGCACGTCAGGCTCCTCTGTCCTCCACTGTCTCCCAGAGTTTGCTCAATTTCATGTCCATTGAGTGGGTAATGCTTTCTATCTCCTCCTCTGCCACCCCCCTTCTTCTTTGGCCTCAGTCTTTCCCAGCATCAGGGTCATTTCCAATGAGCTGGCCCTTCGCAACAAGTGGCCCAAGTATTGGAGCTTCAGCTTTAGCAGCAGTCCTTCCAATGAATATCCAGGGTTGATTTCCTATAGGATTGACTGGTTTGATCTTGCAGTCCAGGGGACTCTCGAGTCTTTTCCAGCACAATTTGAAAGCATCAGTTGTTTGGCGCTCAGCGTTTTTTATGATCTAATGTTCATATCCATACATGACTACTGGAAAAACCAAAGCTTTGACTATAGGGACCTTCGTCAGCAAGTAATGTCTCTGCTTTTTAATATGCTGTCTAGGCTTGTCATAGCTTTCCTTCCAAGGAGCAATTGGCTTCTCATTTCATGGCTGCAGTCACTGTCCACAGTGATTTTGGAGTTCAAGAAAATAAAATCTGTCACTGCTTCCAATTTTCCCCATTTCTGTTTGCCATGAAATGATGGGATTGGATGCTGTGATTTTAGTTTTTTTAATGTTGAATTTTAAGCCAGCATTTTCACTCTTCTTTCACCCTCATCAAGAGGCACTTTAGTTCCTCTTCACTTTCTGCCATTGAAGTGGCATCATCTGCATATCTGAGATTGTTGATGTTTCTCCTGGAAATCTTGATTCCAGCGTGTGATTCCAGTCTGGCACTTCACATGATGTACTCCACATATAAGTTAAATGAGCAGGGTGACAACATACAGGCCTACTTGAAATCCTTTCCCAATTTGGAACTGATCAGTTGTTCCATGTCCAGTTCTAGCTGTTGCTTCTTGACTTGCATACAGGTTTCTCAAGAGACAGGTTAAGATGGTCTGGTATTCCCATCTCTTTAAGAATTTTCCATAGTTTGTTGTGATCTACACAGTCAAGGGGTTTGGCATAGTCAATGAAACAGAAGTAGATGTTTTTCTGGAACTGTCTTGCTTTCTCCATGATCCAGTGAACGTTGGCAATTTGATCTCTGGTTCCTCTGCCTGTTCAAAACCCAGCTTGTACATCTGGAAGTTCTTGGTTCATGTGCTCCTAAAGCCTGCCCTAGCTTTAGTACTCAGGTAAGTTAATTGTGTTCTGCACTGAGCTCCTGTGATTGTTTGCTCTGCACCTTATAGTAGGTGCTCACTAAAGATTTACTGAACATACAACCACAGGCAATAAAAGGCCTCCTGATAAATCATCCAACATAGACATGGTAGTTGCTTAACATGTGGTCTTCCCTTGTCCCCATGCCTTCTTCTCTCAACACTAGTAGGTTATGGCGGACTGTATTTGGAACATCTTTGCAACCTTTACAGTGTTCACACTTGACTACGATGGAAGGAAACCTGGATTCCACTAGCCACCTTAGGGCTGCCCTCAGTCAAATAAAGCCTGCCGATCTTTTTCAAATTCTTGTCCAGCAAGGTCTGTTTCCCCCATGGCTAAGAAGCTCAAGTCTGGCCATAAACCACTTCACAGCTCTAACCAGGAGTGGCTAGCCTCCTCTCTGTTAAAACAACAACAACAACAACAACAAAAAAACAGCATGCTTTCTCTTTATCCAACTTATCTCCTGCTATTTACTGTGTGTGTGTGTGTTAGTCACTCAGTCGTGTCCAACTCTTTGTGACTGGATGGACTGTAGCCTGCCAGGCTCCTCCGTCCATGGAATTTTCCAGCCCATTCCCTTCTCCAGGGGATCTTCCTGACCCAGGAATGGAACCCTGGTCTCCTGCATTACAGGTAGGTTCTTTACCATCTGAGCTGCCAGGGAAGTCCCGTGCTATTTACTATAATCAAATAAGATCTGCTCCCTTCTTCCCCTCCCTCTCCTTTCACATGCAAAAGCCTTAATTATTTTAGTGCACTGTCCTGTCATCAGTTAGTACTGAGTTAGTGCTGTCTGGGGCCACAGTAGTTTGTGTTTGTATATAGTGACTGTCTTTGTGCAGAAAGTGGAGATTTCAACCTGGACTTGTGTGTGTCTTTGAGAACCGCCCCCTGCTTGCTCTCTGGTGGCTCAGGGGTAAAGAACCCAGCTGCCAATGAGAAGAAAGAGGTGTGGGTTCAATCCCTGGGTCAGGAAGATCCCCTGGAGGAGGAAATGGCAACCCACTCCAGTAATCTTGCCTAGTACTAGTCGCTCAGTGCTATCTGACTCTTTGTGACCCTATGGACTGTACCTCGCCAGGCTCCTCTGTGCATGGAATTCTCTGGGCAAGAATACTGGAGTGGGTTGCCATTCCCTTCTCCAGGGGATCTTCCCAATCCAGGGATCGAACCTGGGTCCCCTGCATTGCAGGCAGATTCTTTACCATTTGAGCTACAAATCCCATGTGCAGAAGAGTCTGGTGGGCTACAGACTATGGGGTCACAATGAGTCAGACACAACTTAGCAACTAAACAACAGCGACAATTTCTTGCTCTCTGCCACCCACAAATGAGACTTCCCACTGCAGATCCTGGGTCCTTTGCTTCTCTCACACTTCCCCTGCTTGTGCTCTGTGGCCCCGGCTTCAGCTGGTAACCCCTGGGTGAGGTCAAGGGGCCATGCTCCTGAGGTCAGAGTCCAGGGCAAACGTGCTGACTGTGGATTTAATAAGACAAGGTTCGCTTCCGTCAAGTGGGGCCCCAGGGCAGGTCCTGGGGAGCAGGAACCTGTCGATCCTGGCTGTTCCTGGCCATTAGCTCTCAAACCAGATTTTCTACAGGCTTGTGAAGGACTTCTGGCCCTCTGGGGACAGGCTGACGTTGCACCAGCTTTATACCTAAATGGCCACACCGAACCTGCCACAAGTAAAGAAGGTCATGGAGAGTCAGGATGCCAAGAGCTGTGGGTCTGAGCCCTGTGTAGTCTCCTGCTTCTAAGGAATCTCAGCCAAGTCAAGGTTCTCCTCTGGTCCTCTGTTCCCTTTTCTCTGAAACAAGAGATTTCAACTCCTCCTCCTCAAAGTTTCCAATGCTGATGGGCTCATGCAAGGCCTTCCTGGATCACTTTGTAATTGCAAATACAGCAGTGATATACAGAGGGATAAGGTGGCAAAGGGGGGCAGGATGAAACACATGAAAAACACAGGGAAAATAAGCACGTGGTCTTAGCCTGCTTGCACACCGGGCTCTGGGCTCTGGAGCGTAAATTGCACCAAGGTCATTCCTGTCTTCAGCCAGACAGGTCCCGGTTTGTGCATGGGTGTGTTTTATTATACAGCGTGGGTTTTTTTTTTTTTTTTTTTTTTGCTTTTTGCTTTATTTTTCCATTGTAGTAAAATAGACCATGCTATGAGATTCCGAGGTGGCTCAGTGAAAAAGAATCTGCCTGGATTCGATCCAGGTGAGGTGGGTTCAATCCCTGGGTCAGGAAGATCCCCTGGAGAAGGAAATGGCAACCCGTTATAGTATTCTTGCCTGAGAAATCCCATAGACAGAGGAGCCTGGTGGGCTAGAGTCCATGGAGTCACAAAGATTCAGACACCACTAAGCACTGAGAGCTTATATGCTATCAACTGAATGTTTGCTTCCCCCACAAAATTCATACATTGGAATCATAAAATATTTGTCCTTTTGCCTCAGCTCATATTTTCGAGGTCCACCCATGCCATAGCATGTATCTGTACTTTATTCCTTTCCTCCAGCCTCATATACACTCTCTCTCTCTATATATTTTTTTTAAATAGACTTTATTTTTTAGGTTCACAGCAGCTTCATTACTTTTTATGGCCAAACAATATTCTGTTCGTCTACTGGAGGACCCTTGGGTTGTTTTCACCTTTTGGCTGTTGTGACTACTGCTGCTGTGAATGTGGGTGTGTAAGCATTTGTTCACATCTCTGCTTGTGGAGATGCAGGGGGAGAGACCAACTTTTGTATCCCCTTCCACCCCAACTATGTCACTCATTGGCTATATTGTTATGCTAAAAGAGAACTTCATGTTCAAAGTGAAGAATTTTTAAACACTTTCAGTTCAGTTCAGTTTAGTTGCTCAGTCGTGTCCAACTGTTTGCACGCCAGGCTTCCCTGTCCATCACCAACTCCCGGAGCTTACTCAAACTCATATCCATTGAGTTGGTGGTGCCATCCAACCATGTCATCCTCTGTCATCTCCTTCTCCTCCTGCCTTCAATCTTTCCCAGAATCAGGGTCTTTTCTAATGAGTCAGTTCTTCGCATCAGGTGGCCAAAGTATGGGAGTTTCAGCTTCAGCATCAATCCTTCCAACGAATATTCAGGACTGATTTCCTTTTAGGATGGACTGGTTGGATCTCCTTGCAGTCCAAAGGACTCGCAAAAGTCTTCTCCAACACCACAGTTCAAAAGCATCAGTTCTTTGGCGCTCAGCTTTCTTTATGGTCCAACTCTCACATCCATACATGACTACCAGAAAAACCGTAGCTTTGACTAGAAGAATAATACACAGGAAGGTGTGCAGATCTTAAGTGTGTAGTTGGATGGATTTTACACCTTTACACCAACGTCATTAGCATCCTCATCAAGATGTGGAAGATTTCAATCACCCAGAGTGTGCTCAACAGAGCCACGCCTCCCCTCCAGAGGTCGCCCTTACTGGGACCCACATCACCATAGATAACTTGCACTTGTTCCCTAATGTCACTGCAATGAAATGACAGAGTATGAGCTCTTAAAGCCACAATGTCCGGCTTCTGCTTTCCGTTGGCAACGACAGTCACTCATGTTGACATGTAAACCAACTCTTTGATCTTTGACAATTTCTGTGCAGTTTTCAGTTGTGTGGATAGATCAAAATTTATTTTTCATTTTAATGCTGATGGACATTGGGTTGTTTGCAGTGTGGGGCAATTTCAGAGAAAGCCTCTGTGGATGTTTTTGTTTATGTCTTTGGATGGTCATTTGTTCTCATTTTTCTTGGGTGCACGTCTGGAATGGGGATTGCTGAATCATAGACTGGGCGTGGGCTTGCTCTAGTAGCTACTGACAGTTTGGCAAAGTAACTGTTCCAGTTTTCACTGCCATCTGTCATATCTGGGAGTTCCAGTTGCTCCACTTGTTTATACTTGGCATGCCATCCAAAGGTACATCTTTTTGATATGATTGGCCCTCAGACATTGTTCAGTGTGTATCTGTCAGGATCCAATCAGGAAAGCAGAAACCATTCTAGGTGTTTTAACAAAAGGAGTTTAATGCAAGGTTTTGGTCATACAGGTGATGGAAAAGCTGAGAAGCCCAGCAGTCAGTAACAACAGGAAGCCACTGCCATTGGTAAGCTAGAGAGATGGAGGAGATGGTGGTACCCAAATTAGGAGCTTGGGTCATCCAGTGGAACTAGAGTCTTGGCGGGGCCATCTGACAAGAGCTAGAGACACAATAGAGATGTAGCTGCTGCTGGAGAAAACCACCAAAGGAAGGAATTCCCTGGCAGTCCAGTGGTTAGGATGCCATGCTTCCATTGCAAGGACAGGGGTTCAATTCCTGTTTGGGAACTAAGATCCCAGAAGCTGCAAAGCCAGAAAACACCAAATAAGAAAGATGGGGAGAAATACTCTGGACGCCTCCTTCCTTTGGCCCTCCAGTTCCAACCAATGCATCCCATTGGCTGACCCTGGGAGGAAGCTCAGCAAATAAGGATTGTAGCTCTCTAGGGCAGAGCAAGCAGGCAATGACCCACACCACAACAGAGGAATCACTTCCTGTGCTATACTTCCCATGACATGGTCTACTACTTATCTTACGGGCGATTTCAGGATAACTTTGATTATATTCGTTTTTTATTAATATTCACTGGTTCGCTTTATTTTTCAAAACTTTATTTATTATTTTTGGATGCACTGGGTCTTTGTTGCTGCACTCAGTCTTTCTCTACTTCCGGCAAGCAAGGGGCTACTCTCCAGTTGAGGTGAGTGGGCTTCACATTGTGGTGGCTTCTCATTGTGGAGCACCAGCTCTATCTAGGGTGCAGAGACTTCTGTAATTGTGGTGCACGGGCTTAGTTGCCCTGTAGCATGTGGGATCCTCCTGGACTAGGGATCAAACCCATGTCCCGTGCATTGGAAGGTGGATTCTTAACCATGGACCACTAGTGAAGTCTCTTATTGGTTCACTTTAGAACGTAATCTACAAGTAAAGATTCTTTATAGTATTTAAGTTTGATTTGTTATGGGTGCCCCCTCTCTCAGACCAAATGTTGGCTGGTCTTACGTCATATCCTTTCCCAAGATGCCTTAGAAAACAGCGCATGCTCAGTTCCTCAGTCGTGTCTGACTCTCTGCGACCCTATGGACTACAGCCCACTAGCCCTTGGACAGCTCGGTGACCTTGATCTTTTCTCAACCTCTCTGAGCTTCAATTGTAAATGAGGATAACAATAATACCACCTCTTGGGCTGTTGTGAGGATTAAAGCAATTACTCTGAGGAAAGCAGCTTAGAACAGGCTTGGAACACAGTAAGCATTTGATAAATGTTTATTTTTTTCCCCAAGCACCTGGGGTTGGAGGGGTGCCCTCCACACTGGTCACAACTGCAGCATGAATAAGCCTGGGCTAGCGACTTTAAGATGAAAGGTAACAGGGATTAACTGAAGTAACCCTCACGAAATGGACAAGTGGCTTAAACATCTCCCTGCAGAGAAGTGGCAGATGGAGGATAATTCTAGTAACACAGGTAAGTGGTAAGAAAACGGCCGAGTAATACAAGATGCATAAATTACAAGTTAAGAAATATGCATTATCACGGAGGTTGGTGCTCAAATTTTATTTTTATTGTCACAGGGTATGATCAGAATTGTTTGGAACGTTCTAGTTTGGCTGAACTTCAGAGGAGACTGGGATCACAGAAGTTAGCTTTCGTGGGACTGGTTAGACTATGCTCCCCAATTGATCGTGTACTGTTGGTGGTGCACAGGATATTTTTAGCTGGTATACAGTTCAGCTGTTTCTTTTTATTTGAATAACTTACACATTTACTGTAACATGGACTAGAGGAAAATAAAATAGCACATATGTCTTTGGGTAATATTTGTGGAATAAAATTTCTCCAAAGACCTATATCCTCCCAATGGGCCCAGTAGTCTTACATAAATTGTCATAAAATGATGGCTTCAACTATGTATGAGCAAATGACTTTAACTAGTTGGAGTAAGAAAGTGGTTTTTACCACAGCCTGTGGTTTATGAAGACGTTATGTGTAGAAGTATTAAGACACACACAGGAATCTTATCTGCCAGCTCTGGGTTTGGAGGCTGGTGGCGGTCACGGGGTGGGGGCGGTGTAGGAGGAGAGGATGCTCTGTGTACTTGTGGGAGGAGGAGGGTTTTAGCTGGATCTGCAATCTTTTAATTCTGTAAAGAGAGAGATCTGAAGCAAATTTGGCAAAATGTTAAAATCTGTTTAACTTGAGTGGTTGGGGTTATACAATCTGTTACTGTTAATAACATTACCCTATGTTGGAAATAGTTTGCAATGTACAAGATATTGAGAAAGTGAATTTGGAATAAGGATGATGTAATAGCTGCTGGAGTCTAGCTTGCTATTTGAACTATTTTCCCCCAAGGTGGAAAACATTTGTTGTGTTAGAAAAATTTAAATCATATTGCCTGTACATACGAGTTCATATGCAAGCATGGTGGGGACCTTCTGTCATTCCAAGTGCCACCTCTGCAATCAGTGCTAAGACCTCAGGAATACCCTAAAAAAAAAAAAATCATTTCCTTTCAACCAAAACAAGGCTACTTGGAGGCTATCCCCAAAATCTTGGAACCCTGTGACTGCTTGGACTCTTTATTGTCATTATGAGTTAGAGAACCATTTGACAAAGAACTCTTAGACAAGACAGAAGTTTACTTATGAGAAGAAAACCAAATTAGGAGGGAGTCGTGGCTTGCATCTCATGGACTACAAGGGCTGCTGCAGCTCCAGTCGTCACATCTGAATTCCAGCCAGCAGAAAGGAAAAATAACCATTTATCCTTTAAGGATCCTCCGCAGACATCAAAGATATCACTTCCAGTTACATCTTGGTAGCCAGTACTGAAATGGAACAAAGGGCTTGTGTACCTGCAGTGTAGGAAGCCAGACTCTGACAGTGGCTGTTTGCAGCAATGTAAAGATTATCAGAGAGCATCAAGCAAGGGAGTGGGAGACAAGCCTCAGATCCACTCCACCTTGGTCTCTGAGTTAGGTTTTTTTTTTTTTTAAGGGGAAGAACGAAAGAGGCTGAGATTAATCATCATCTTGTGACATTTCTTAATCACAGTTTCAGGAGTCAGAATGTCTCTACTTTATGATTTTCTGGCCAGGTGATCCATGGCTTGGGGGTTTGTGAGCTCATCTTGCCCTGGAGAAAAAAACCCGAGTTTGTACATTAATGATGAGATCTATAAGATAAGAGCAGTTTTTAGTACATTAATGATATTAACAACTGCAATTTTAGCATCTGACTTTGGGTGATTAGTGTTCAATTAGAGCACAAGACTGAGGTCAGAGGGGACAAGAAAGGGAATAAAGTTTGGGATAGAGATATTAATCAAACTCAGTAAGGGAACTCAGTTTTAGGGGGACTCTGTTTCAGGACTGAGTTGTTCCAGCACACCTAGCTGCAAGGGAGGCTGGAGAGGGTTGTCTTTATTCCTGCCAGCTGTGCACCCAGCTAAAATTCAGTTTCTATTACTAAGGAAGAAGGGACCACTGGATTTGGGAGGACAACTAGAACACTCTCTGCTGCAGTGCTGCCAGGGTGGGAAGCCCTCCTTTAAAGAAGGGTCCTGACTCATTGCCCTCCAATCACCTCCTTTTCTCCTGGAGCTCAGGGGAGGTATGAAGCTTCATCAGAGCAACTCCACACAGCTCTTGGCGAAGATTAAGGCAGTATTTGGAAGGATTCATAGTGTGAAATCCCTATGGTTTTTCCAGTAGTCCTGTATGAATGTGAGGGTTGGACCATAAAGAAGGCTGAGTACCAAAGAATCAATGCTTTTGAATTGTAGTGCTGGAGAAGACTATTGAGAGTCCCTTGGACTCAAGGAGATAAAGCCAGTCCATCCTAAAGGAAATTAGTCGTGAATATTCATTGGAAGGACTGATGCTGAAACTGAATCTCCAACACTTTGGCCACCTGGTGGGAAGAGCCAACTCACTGGAAAAGACCCTGATGCTGGGAAAGATTGAGGGCAGGAGGAGAAGGGGGTGACAGAGGATGAGATGGGTGGATGACATCACTGGCTCAATGGACGTGAGTTTGAGCAAATCCCGGGTGATAGTGGAGGACAGGAGAGCCTAGACTCCCACAGACCATGGGGTTGCAAAAAGTCAGACATGACTTAGCAACTGAACAATAACAAAATTGTGTAAAAAGTAGGTGGTACTTGGAGGAAACCGTGGAGTAGGGACAAAAGGTCACAGGCTTGGAGCCCATCTGCCAGATTCCAACTGCACATCCTTGGAGGCACTGCCTCATTGTAAAGTGGGAATTAAAAGTTGTACCGGCCCCAGAAGGTTGTCAATCCATTTTATAGGATGTAACACATAGACGATTAGTGAGCGAAAATTAACAGCCTTCCTTCCTTCCAACAAAATGTACATACCTGTGCATTTACATGTATGTAAAAGGAACTAACCTGATGGGGCAGCTTGATGAATTTCCTATGTGTTTATTACATACCCAAGTAACTGCCACCCAGCTCAAGACAGAGACCATTTCCAGCCCCCAGAAGGCTCCTTCATGTCCTTACTGTATCAGTGGCACCCACCCTGCTGAGTGAAACATTATTCTGACTTTCTCCCCATAGATGAGTTTCATTGCAGAATTTAATACTAAAGGCATCATCCATGGACTTCCCTGGTGGTCCAGGGGTTAAGAATCCACCTGTCAATACAGAGGACAGGGGTCTGATCCCTGGTCTGGAAAGATCCCACGTGCCGCAGATGCAACAAAGCCCGAGTATCACAACTATGGAGCCCGCAAACCCTAGGGCCCACGCTCCCTAACAAGCGAAGCTGCCACAATGAGTAGCCCAGGCACCACAACTAGAAAATAGCCTCCAGTTGCTGAAACTAGAAAAAGCCTACATGCAGCAATGAAGACCCAGCGCAGTCAAAAATAAATAAATAAGAAAAAATGTTTTAAAATGGCCTCATCCAGAAGATGCTTTTTTATGTGTTTAGCCTCTTCCACTCAACATAATGTCTGTGAGATCATCCACCTTATGTGTATCCATGGCCCCATTTCACAGAGGAAGAAACAAAGGCTTGGACAGGCTAAGGGAGGTGGGCTCAGAGGGAAGCCCCTGGTCTTCGAGGAGGTCCCATTCTCTGTGTGAGCCCTGTCCCTGAGGGTCCATGCTGATGGCCAGCCCAAGCATTCCTTCTATGCACAGTCGCTCAGGGATTATCACATCAGCAAAGGCTCTGACTTGCTAAATCTCATCCGACCCAGTCAGCAACATCTCATCCATCAATCTGGCCATACTTCTTCCAGCTGGGCTGGTAATGTGATCATGTGATCATGCAGTGGCGTCTCGGGTCCCATGGCTCGTTCATCATCGCTTCACACACACTTTCTGTGGACTCCGGTCATCCTGTGTCTCAGTACCATGGGCACCCTGTTGCACGCAAAGGTGACCCTGTAGAGGCTCCCGACCACATCTGTACACACAGATGCCTGTCTACTTGCACACACGCCTCTCTCTCTGGCAGAAATTCTTTTAAGATGGAGCCTGACTCAGGGACTTCCCTGGTGGCCCAGTGGCTAAGACTCCGCACTTCCAGTGCGGGGGCCCTGGGTTCGACCCCTTGTCAGGGAACTAGATCCCACATGCTGCAACTAAGAGCTCATATGCTACAACCAAAGATCCTGCATGCTGCAACTAAGATTCAGTGCAGCCAAAAACAAACAAAACCCTGACTCTACTACTTACAGACTGTGCAACTTTGCACTAGTTACTTACCCTCTCTTTGCCTCAGTTTCCCATCTGTAAGTAGGGATGGTGACAGAACCCACTGCTTGGAATGTAGTCATTTCTGGGGTGCCACATCAAAGTGCCATGGACTTAGTGGCTTAAAACAACTGAAATCTAATCGCTTACAGTTGTAGAGGCTAGAAATCTGAAATCAAGGTGTCGGCAAGGTTGGGTTCTTCTGGCATCAATAGGGGAGAATCTGTTCCATGCCCCTTCCCACCTTCTGGGGGTGGCCGGCCATCCTTGACATTCCTTGGCTTGTTGAGGCATTCTTTGAATCTCTGCCTCTGTCAACACATGACGGTCTTCCCTCTGTTTCTGTGATCAGCGTTCTCTCTTCTTATGAGGATACCAGTCACTGGCTCAGGGC
>SJYQ01095523.1:0-62177 GCA_006410935.1 Redunca redunca
TGTCCTCAAAGATAGTATTTATCATAATCAGGGATGACTTCCTTCATAACAGACTATGCACATGCGTTCTCTCTTCCCTTTTAAATGTCCTACCTACCCATTTTGAAACGAAATTTCAAAAAATCAGTTCTCTGTATTCCCTTCCTCACTTTTTTCTGTATAAAGTTTTCAAAGACTGTATTTACGGGGAAGAAGTAGAACAGAAGTGAGGGGAAGAGAATTGGACTATGAAGTCAGCACAGCACTGTGATAACCGAATGCCGATATGCCCAAAACAATTTGCCTTGATTCAGAAAGAAATTTGTCATAACTCAAAGAGGTGAAAAGTTATCCCCATCATGATGACAACAATAACATCAACGAAGTAACGTTTGTACAACACTTTTAAAAAAATATTTATTTGTTTGGCTGTGCTGGTCTTAGTGGCAGCAGTGGGATCTTTGATCTTCATTGCAGCATGAGGGATCTTTAGTTGCCACCTGTAGGATCTAGTTCCCTAACCAGGGATGGAACCTGGGCCCCCTGCAATGGGAGCACAGAATCTTAGTCACAGGACCACCGGGGATATCCTGTACAACACATTATTTACAAAAATCTTCCTCAACATTATTCCAGTTGAAATTTGAAACCACAACCCACATGCTGGAACTTTGAGGAGGTAAAAGGTACTAACTAACCCATCGCAGTCCTTTAATTTCATAGCTTCCTAAGGCTCTTAGGGCGCAATGAAACCTCAGTCTTACACTTGGAGAGAATGTGAAGGGAAGTATGGGTTGAAAAGACATTAGAATGGGTTATGCCCCACTCTTTATTGACTACGAGAAAGCCTTTGACTGTGTGGATCACAACAAACTGTGGAAAATTCTTTAAAAGATGGGAATACCAGACCACCTGACCTGCCTCCTGAGAAATCTGTATGCAGATCAAGAAGCAACAGTTCAAACTGGACATGGAACAATAGACTGGTTCCAAATCAGGAAAGGAGTACGTCAAGGCTGTATATTGTCACCCTGCTTATTTAACTTGTAAGCAGAGTACATCATGAGAAATGCTGGACTGGATGAAGCACAAGCTGGAATCAAGATTGCCAGGAGAAATATCAATCACCTCAGATATGCAGATGACACTATCCTTACGGCAAAAAGTAAGGAAGAACTAAAGAGCTTCTTGATGAAAGTGAAAGAGGAGAGTGAAAAAAACTGGCTTAAAACTCAATATTCAAAAAACTAAGATCATGGCGTCTGGTCCCATCATGGCAAATAGATGGGGAAACAGTGAGAGACTTTATTTTGGGGGGCTCCAAAATCCCTGCAGATGGTAACTGCAGCCATGAAATTTTTAAGACGCTTGCTCCTTGGAAGAAAAGTTATGACCAACTGCCAGGGTCCAGCCTCAGCAGAGTCCAGGGATATCTTCAGGATGGACGACATCGGGGAATGAAGAAAGAATGAGATAAGGAAAGAACAACACGGGATGACCAAGCTTCAGGGAGCGAGGCCCATTTTACTTTATTCTCGGGGTTTTTATACCCTGAGTTGTACATACAGCAAGGTGAAAAATGCAGAGTCAACTCAATATTCCATCAGTAATAACTTTTATCAACATCAGGTTCCTTCTTGTAAGAGTCTTATTTTTTGTACATCATCTTCTGTCCCAGAGGCCTGTTGATATTCCATGACCTCTTTTTGATAAATGTTGATCAGCCAGGACAATAATCTTCCTTTAAAGTGTTTCTTCTTAAATTCTTAGCTCATGTCACCCTTAAAGTACAGAGTTACATTCTTATAGAGCAAAGATTCAGTGGGTTACAGCAAAGAAAGGACTTATTAACTCAAAGTCTAATGTTGCTGATGCTAAAGCTACTGCTTGTTGTTTCTATATCTTAACTATATGCACTCCCAAGAACACAATGGATAAGGGATGTGAGAACCTGGCAGCAAGCATAGGCTCAACAATGTTGCAAGAGTCTGGGTAAAGCTGCCAAGTAAGCTAGAATGCTAACAGGGGGTTTGAAACACTCTTATCTTGTCCAGGAGATTTATAAACTAAAGCCCTAATTTAACTCTTTCTAGAGAAATGTGGTCAGGGAAGCCCCCTGCTAATGTCAGAAGAGCTGGTGAAAGACATAAAATAGTAAGACAGACAGATTCTGGTTTGAAGGTAGATGCTCGAGCAGATCCAGGGGGTCTGTCAAGTCCTGAGGCCTTGCTTATCAGGACTCTTCCGCATGACCTTGTCCTGGGTCAGATGGCCCAGGTAGTCTCTCGAGTCCTGCATGACCTTGTCATGGGTGGGCTCTCCTGTGCTAGCTCCCGGCAACCAACATAGACAGCATATTAAAAAGCAGAAACATTACTTTGCCAACAAAGGTCCATCTAGGCAAGGCTATGTTTTTTCCAGTAGTCATGTATGGATATGAGAGTTGGACTATAAAGAAAGCTGAATGCCAAAGAATTGATGCTTTTGAACAGTGGTGTTGGAGAAGACTCTTGAGAGTCCTTTGAATTGCAAAGAGATCCAACCAGTCCATCCTAAAAGAAATCACTCCTGAGCATTCATTGGAAGGACTGATGCTGAAGCTGAAGCTCCAATACTTTGGCCACCTGATAGGAAGAACTGACCCCTTGGAAAAGACCCTGATGCTAGGAAAGATTGAAGGCAAGAGGAGAAGGGGATGACAGAGGATAAGATGGTTGGATGGCATCACTGACTCAGTGGACATGAGTCTGAGTAAACTCCGGGAGTGGGTGATGGACAGGGAGGCCTGGAGTGCTGCAGTCCATGGGGTGGCAAAGAGTCAGAAACAACTGAGCAACTGAACTGAACTGAACTGAAGCAGCACTCTGAAAGCATGAAAACAATGTTAAGAAAGAAATTAAAGGCTGTGGTTTTCTTTAGTGTTGGGAGCAGGTTTGCATTTTGGCTCCTCTCTTTGCATTAGTTTGTTGGACTTGTCAATATTGTTCTTATTCTATCCCTACTTTTATGATTACAAAGCTGATAATTTATTGCACTAAAGCCAGTTGTCAACGATGTATCAACAGAGTATTCCTTTATGAATTAATTGTATGCATTACCAACATATCTAAATTGCTTAATGAAAAAAAAAAAGGATTGACATCTCACAGTAAGCCTTAAAATAGCACTTAATGAAATTTCCCACTCAGATTGAAATATAATTTGAAGAGTGGCCAGAAATAAACAGGAGAGATCACTTCAGGCAATTTCAAGGTTGTATATTTGCATAAGAAGAATAATTCTCAATAGAGACTAGAACCAAAAAGGAAACATTAATCACCTTGTTGAAAAGCAAATATTTGTGGGTCCTGAAGTTTATAAAATTGGAAAGCCTTAATTAAGAAAAATATGTAAAATTATTATTATAAATATGCTAAGTCTCTTCAGTTATGTTCAATTCGTCACTACCCTATGCTCTGTAACCTTCCAGGTTTCTCTGTCCTTGGGATTCTCCAGGCAAGAATACTGGAGTGGGTTGCCATTTCCTCCTCCAGGGGATCTCCCTTACACAAGGATCAAACCTGCATCACTTTCGTCTCCTGCATTGGCAGGCAGGTTCTTTACCACTAGCTCAGAAAGTTCGTATTTATTCTGGACTTTGATGGTGATGATGTGTCAAAGTAGGTTCATTACTTGTAACAAATGTACTGCTCTAGGGAAGAATGTTTAAAATGGAGGAGGCTTTGCATGACACCATGGGGGTGGAGTTGGAGGGAAGAGTAGGAAATACACAAGAAATCTTTGTACCTTCCACTCTGTTTTGCTGTGAAACTATGCTCTAAAAAAATAAAGTCTACTAAAAATAGCTATTATTTGTAATAATTATAATTGCTATAGGTTTGTGTTCTACAAATGAAGTCTGATAAATTCTATTTTTGCATGATTTTCACCAGGATTTTTAAAAATATGGCTAATTTTCAATTGTATAAGCTACATATTGTATATATTTCTACTAAAAGAGAAACTGTGGAAAATTCTTAAAGAGATGGGAATACCAGACCACCTTACCTGCCTCCTGAGAAATCTGTATGCAGGTTAGGAAGCAACAGATAGAACTGGACATGGAACAACAGACTGGTTCCAAATAGGAAAAGGAGGACGTCAAGGTTGTATACTCTCACCCTGCCTATTTAACTTATATGCAGAGTACATCATGCAAAATGCCAGGCTGGATGAAGCACAAGCTGAAATCAAGATGCAGGGAGAAATATCAATAACCTCAGATATGTGGATAACACCACCTTAATGGCATAAAGCAAAGAGAAACTAAAGAGCCTCTTGATAAAAGTGAAAGAGGAGAGTGAAAAAGCAAGCTTAAAACTCAACATCCAAAAAAGGAAGATCATGGCATCTGGTCCCATCACTTTCTGGCAAATAGATAGGGAAACAATGGAAACAGTGAGACTTTATTTTCTTGGGTTCCAAAATCACTGCAGATGGTGACTACAGCCATGAAATTAAAAGACCCCAGCTCCTTGGAAGAAAAGCTATGACCAACCTAGACAACATATTAAAAAGCAGAGATATTACATTGCCAACAGAGGTCCATCTAGTCAAAGCTGGGAGCCTCGTAGGCTGCAGTCCATGGGTCACTAGGAGTCAGAAACGACTGAGAAACTTCACTTTCATGCATTGGAGAAGGAAATGGCAACCCACTCCAGTGTTCTTGCCTGGAGAATCCCAGGGACGGGGGATCCTGGTGGGCTGCCGTCTCTGGGGTTGCACAGAGTCAGACATGACTGAAGTGACTTAGCAATAGCAGCAGCAGCACCATGTATGGATGTGAGAGTTGGACCATAAGGAAAGCTGCATGCCAAAGAATTGATGCTTTTGAACTGTGGTGCTGGAGAAGACTCTTGGAAGTCCTTGAACTGCAAGGAGATCAAACCAGTCAATCCTAAAGAAAATCAGTCCTGACCATTCATTGGAAGGACTGATGCTGAAGCTGAAGCTCCAATACTTTGGCCACCTGATGCAAAGATCTGACTCCTTGGAAAAGACTCTGATGCTGGGAAAGATTGAGGGCAGGAGGAGAAGGGGGTGACAGAGGATGAGATGGATGGATGGCATCACCAACTCGATGGACGTGAGTTTGAGCAAGCTCCAGGAGTTGGTGATGGACAAGGAAGCCTGGCATGCTGCAGTTCATGGGGTGACAAAGAGTTGGACACAACTGAGTGACTGAACTGAACTGAAGAGAGATTTTTTCCTTTTTGACAAGGCTCCAATGACAATCAAATCCTCTGCGTACAATTTGAAAATCTCATGAATGGAAGAATTTTCCACAGAGTGGTCTCTGTCTCTGAACATTTCAAACAATATTTCTCCTCCATTACCTACATACTTCAGGTACCAGGCCAAATGGAATATATTCATATCGTGAATCAAGATGTATCACTCTCTCACATTGCAATGCTAAGTAAGTTTGCCCCAGGGTTGGAGGTGGAAGAAGTATTCCCGGAAGTGCTAATAGCTATACACAGAACTTACTGTAAACTACATGAAAACATCACCCAGTGATATCATTCAGTCATTCAACATTTAACATTCACTGAATGGCTGATTTGGGTTGCTGTATGGCAGAAACTACTGCAACATTGTAAAGCAATTTTTCCCCAATTAAAAACAAATTTTAAAAAAATTCATTGAGCTCACATATACTATTAGCCAATGTAGGGAACACAGGAATGTTATGTTTTTTTTTCGAACATTTGGTGGGGGCTTCGCTGGGCCTTCATTGCTGTGTGTGTGGCCTTCTCTAGTTGGAGCCAGCAAGCACTACTCTCTAGCAGCTAGGTGAGACAGGGTCTCTCACCTCTGGAAACTTGTCTACAGTCTGATGAGAAGGACATACTTTTCCAATAAGTAACAAAAACCAGAGAAAGGAATTGATCAATGCTTTAAGAAATATACAAATAAAATTATTTCTGAGTTTATAGTAAAGAGTTCTTTCTTTTGGCAGAGAGAATCAGAAGTCTTCAAAGAAGAGCTGGCAATTGAACTAGGCCTTGAAACTGAAATAGGAATTGAAGGAAAAAATTCAGGTAGAATCAGTTCAGAGAACATTTGGAGAGTCCCATGAAGTCTAGTCGGTCTGTGAATGGGAATCACAGAGATGGGAAAATACTTTTAACTCCAGGTTACAGGCAACATGTTAGCAATATTACCATTTAATGAGCTTTGTTAAAGGACTTCATAAGTAGGAGACATTGCGATCTCCACTGGATACCTTAAAAAAGAGAGAGAAAAATAAATGATTCTAACAACATAGTTTAAGTATGGGCCTACAGAATACAAGAGGGTGAACTATGTCACCATTTCTACTATTTTTTATTTCTTCCTTTACCCACCATGTAGTTTTCACTCTTCAATATCAATAGTTATGTCCCCTAAAAGACTTTGACATACCTCTCTCTGCTGGCTCCTATATTTCACATCCTGTTCACTCCCTACTTCCATTTCTGCTTCCCCACTCCTGTCCTGCCTCACATCTGTTCTCTACACAGCAGCCAGGGATCCTTTTCTTCTTTTAACTTTCTATTTTGAAATAATGATAGATTCACAAGAAGCTACAAAAATAGTAGAGACAAGATAGTCTCCTCTAGGGGTAACATCTTATATAACTATAGTACCATATCAAAATCAAAAAATTGTCTTTGGCGTAATCTATAGGTCTTATTCAGATTTCACATTTTACATACAAACATGCTCGTGTGTGTATCTGTGTGTGTGTGTGATTTTTCTAAAGCCTATAAGCTGATGTAACTTTGTTCAAAATCGCCCAGAGTCTTCCTACTGCTGCTGCTGCTGCTAAGTCACTTCAGTCGTGTCCGACTCTGTGTGACCCCGTAGACGGCAGCCCACCAGGCTCCCCCGTCCCTGGGATTCTCCAGGCAAGAACACTGGAGTGGGTTGGCATTTCCTTCTCCAATACTACCTCAGAGTAAAAGCTGAGGACTTGGGTCCACAGAGGTCATGAGTCACCTAACCAAGCCCCCACCTCTCTGACTCCACTGCTATCACTGCCCCTTCCTTATTTCACTCCAGTCACACTGGCCTTGTTGTTCTCCAGATGTTTACACATTTCTTCACCCAGTTCTTCCAGTGGAGCCCTTCCCCTCTTCATTCAGATCTCTGGTCAAATGTTGCTTCTTCAGATAGGCCTTTCCTGATCTCTTTCATTCTCTATCTCATTTACTTTTACTTTTCTTCAGAGATTTTGTCATCAGATGATATATTCTATATTAATTTGTCTATATATAAAGTTTATTCCCTCACTAGAATATAAACTCTATAAAATTAAAATCTTGTTTTGTTTGCTTTTATACTCTAGGTGCCTGGAAAATAATGTCTGGCATTATTTGTTTGTTGAATGAATTAATATACAATTTATACTGTCATATTGAAATTTTTGATGCACCATTTTTAACTGTTTTTAAACCTGTCGCATTCTATGTTCTAGCCTTTTGGTGCTAGGTATTCATGTTAATTGTTATAATCTCAGAAACTGGACTTTCTGTTTAAACTTGAAAAATCTGGTCAAAAAATCTCCCATTTAAAACAGATCTCATTGACTCTTTCTTCCCTGTTCTTCCTTCCCTTGTTTCTCCTTCATTTTCCTGATACACACTATTAAATATCAGAAGACATAATAGTGAGAAATAGGGATTTCTTATGGGATTTTTGCATTTGCATAGAGAAGTTTAGGGTATATATGTTTGTCCAGTTGGTGGAGTCCAGGCCACAGCCAGCCCCCTGGTTTTAAGAGAGGCTGGAAAAGGGAATATTTAGTGTTTTTATCTTCTATGGTAAGATAAAATTTCTGTCTCATAAGCTGGAAGATCCCAAACTTTGGAAAGGGTGGACATGTCTCTAAGAATGTCATTGGCCCATGATAATTGGGCAGTTATATGGTGAGATCCTCTAGCCGTTACTTCACGTGCTGCAGCTGGTTTCTTGCTGAGATCTTTAGTTGAAAAAGGAGAATATTAGATGTTTGACTTTTTTGAGTTGCTGAAGTTGTTACAATCCCACCCACAGTGGAGATGGGCTGAGTAACTTCAGAAGCAAATGAAAGCGACATGGCAACCCAAATCAGTCAGGGCAGGCAGCTGGACTGGGGACCTGCTTTGTTGCGGGGCTGCAGAGGGGTGACTGACTAGAGCTGACTGATAGCCAGTGAGGATGTTTCAGCATCAGCAAGCATTTCCAGCTCACCAGAAGCTTGGTGTGTGCCATCCCTGCCAATGTTAACTAATCAGATCAAGGGAGGGAAACTGACCTACCGGCTGACTAGATGCAACCGTCATTTAATCTATGATTCACTGGGCAGGTTGGCAAGAGACTGTAAGTACTGAATAAAAGAATAAACTTGCCCTGCTGGTTCAATAGTTGCTTTGCTTTTTGAATAGTGAGGCAATGGCCAAATGTATCTGACAATAGAACTCTAGCCCCTTACAAGTAATCCACAAAGCCAAAACACAATGTCTTCAGCAACTGGCCCAGAACATCAGGAATAGCTTCCCAGTGTTTTGCAAATCAGAATCAACAAGTCAAATATGCTGCCTTACTAGGAGGATACCCCACTCCTAGCCAGCCTGCCTTCAGCATCTCCATTAGAGCGCACTGAAGCCTTTCCATTTTTTTCACTCTAAAGCTTCCCCACTCTCCTGCCTGGCTTTGAGTCTCTCCCAAACTCAAGTGATGGTGGCAGAATCTCTTGCTGTTTAGCAAGGTCTGAATAAATAACCACTGTTCGTTCTCATTTGGATTATCTTCACTTATTTCCACATTATGTAAATACCAAATGAATTGCTTTTAATAGTTGTTAGGTATCCATAGTATGATGTACATAGTATTAATAGTAGTCTAGCATAGGCATTTTAATAATTTGCTGGGTGCCTTCATCTCATCTCACTAAAACCCAGACACTCAGGAAAAAACAACCAACCGACCAACCTAAGAAATCAAACTCGCTGCTTGAATCTGAGACAGGAGCACAGAAATAAAAAGCGTTTTTAAAACCTGAGGAATGTTCTTCCTTAGCAAGGATTACTGATTTGATCCTTAAAATTAACTCTTTTGTGTGCCTATTTACAGATCTTTTCCTGTTGCTATGGATGAGAAGAACTACCAAATCTTGTATCATATACAGCCATGCTTTTCACATTGTTTTTGACCATTATTTATAGCAAGAGGTATATTTTATGTTATGGCTCAGTAGAAGTGTCATAAAAGAATACTTAACCCTCATCATGTGCAGTGTGGTGTGATATTTTTCTATTGTACCCTATACATCTATTCATAGTAAATATATAAGTAGTAGTTTATTTATGTGTTAAATGCTTTATTAAAGAAACACAACTACAATCTGGAAGATTCTGAAGATCCATTTGTTAGTCACTCTGTCATGTCCAGTTCTGTACAACCTCATGGACTGTAGCCCACCAGGCTCCTCTGTCCATGGAATTCTCCAGGCAGGAATACTGGAGTGGGTTGCCATGCCCTTCTCCAGGGGATCTTCCCAACCCAGGGATCAAATCGGTCTCCTGCATTACAGGCAGATTTTTTACCATTTGAGCCACCTGGGAAGCCCCATGCTGCTGCTGCTGCTGCTAAGTTGCTTCAGTCGTGTCCGACTCTGTGCGACCCCAGAGACGGCAGCCCCCCAAGAGATGGCTCCCCCATCCCTGGGATTCTCCAGGCAAGAATATTGGTGGGGGTTTCCATTTCCTTCTCCAATGCATGAAAGTGAAAAGTGAAAGTGAAGTCACTCAGTGGTGTCCAACTCTTCGCAACCCCACGGACTGCAGCCTACCAGGCTCCTCCATCCATGGGGTTTTCCAGGCAAGAGTACTGGAGTGGGGTGCCATTGCCTTCTCCAGGGAAGCCCCATAGAAAAACTCAATCATAGAATACAAATAAGGTCTCCTTCAACAGTTAGTATATTCTTCAACATTGTTATATAAGGTGGGGAGCGTCTCATTTAATTCTCTTGCACAGTAGTTCTCAAATTTCAATTGCAGGAGAATCACTTAGAAAGCTCATTAAAATGCAGATTGCTGGACCCCACCCCGAGTTTCTGAATCAGGCAGTAAAGGGCAGTCTGAAAATATGCATTTCTCACAAATTCCCAGGTGAGGCTGATACTGCCAGTCAGGAAGCCACACTGTTTTAGAGAATCATTTTTGTAAATTGTCATCTTTTTGTACAATGAATAATCACTTCCTAATTTGTCTGTCATATGTCAAGTTTATTGAAACAAAATAGGCTCTACTAGTTGGATGTCTGACTATAATTTGTGTCTGAGCAGGAGGTCAAAAGCCAGGAATAAGGGACACAGTCTGCTTGCTGGCTCCTTCCTCCAGCTCTCTAGCGCTCCTTTTCAGAATCATTTAACCACTCATTCACTTACTTAAATATGGCTCAGATGATAAAGAATCTGCCTGCAATGACAGAAACCCAGGTTTGATGCCTGGGTTGGGAAGATCCCCTGGACAAGGGAATGGCTCCCCACTCCAGTATTCTTGCCTGGAAAATTTCATAAACAGAGGAGCCTGGCAGGCTACTGTCCATGGGGGTCACAAAGAGTTGGTCAGACATTCCCTTGGGGAATCTTAATAAATTGAAAGTCCTAATTCAGTAAGTCCAGGGTGTGACCTTTGAGTCCACATTTTTAACAAGTCCCAGGTGATGCTTATGCTGCTGCTGCTGCTGCTAAGTCACTTCAGTCGTGTCTGACTCTGTGTGACCCCATAGATGGCAGCCCACCAGGCTCCCCTGTCCCTGGGATTCTCCAGACAAAAACACTGGAGTGGGTTGCCATTTCCTTCTCAACGCATGAAAGTGAAAAGTCAAAGTGAAGTCGCTCAGTCGTGTCCGAGTCTTAGCAACCCTATGGACCACAGCCTACCAGGCTCCTCCATCCATGGGATTTTCCAGGCAAGAGTACTGGAGTAGGGTGCCATTGCCTTCTCTGGATGCTTATGCTGCTGCTGCTGCTAAGTCGCTTCAGTTGTGTCCGACTCTGTGCAACCCCATAGACAGCAGCCCATCAGGCTCCCCCGTCCCTGGAATTCTCCAGGCAAAGACACTGGAGTGGGTTGCCATTTCCTTCTCCATGCTTATGCTACTGGACCTCAAACTACGCTTTGAGTAGCAAAGCTATAAATTGTCCCCCAAATCTAGTGTCAATAAATAAAAGCAGCAGAAGTATATACAACTATACCAAATAAGCTAAGATAGAAGGGACAGGTGACTGTGGCTCTCATGTAGGCAGGACACAATAAAGTTTACTAAACACCATAAAAAATAGTATTTGAGGAAACACAGGTGGAAACAACTGCAGACCAAATCTGATGAGACAGAACTGAGATAGTCAAAAGTTCAACTGAAAAAGATAGCAGGAGTGTAGATGGAGAAAAACAGGGCTTCCAAATTAACTTAAAATTTAAATCCTGGCTCTACCACTTACTACCTATGTGACCTTAGGGAAATGGCTTAATTTCATCTGTGAAATGGAAAGAACTTCGTGTGTGTGTGTGCTTAGTAAATGAAAGTTGCCCAGCGCAATGCCTGACAACAGTAGGTCTTCAATAAATGGTTGTTGTATGCGTATGTGCTCAGTCATTTGCACTGTGTGTGACCCTACAGACCATAGCCCACCAGGCTCCTCTGACCATGGGATTCTCCAGGCAATAATACTAGAGTGGGTTGCCATGCCCTTCTCCAGGGGATCTTCTCAACTAAGGGATCAAACCTGTGTCTCCTGCTTTGCAGGCAGATTCTTTACCGCTGAGCCACCAGGGAAGCCAAATCATTGCTACAACTCTTTAAATGTAGCCCAAGTGTATAGGATTTCGCCAGATTTAGGTTCACTCATCCGACCTTTTTTTTTTTTTTTTTGGAGTTTAGCTAATTCCTTCTGATCCCTAGCATCTAAATTCAAGTATATTTAATCACTTTGAAGAGTGATTTTCAAATGCTTTGTAATCACCTGAAGACATCCATCTTTCTCCTAGTGACTGCACTCTGACTCTGTCTTAAGAGCTAATGATCTGGTCTCATTCTATAAAGAGGATGAATGTGTCTTCCCTGCACTGAGGAATCTGAAGCTTGGATGGCTCTTCCCTATTTCCTGGAGTGGGTAAGAGAAAGTCTATCAGTGTCCAAGAATTAGAGAATGGGGGAAAAATGGGGAGGAGCAGGAAGATATCTATGGAATGACTGGCATTGAAAATACAGAAGGGATAATTCAAAGATTTATTTATGAGCACTAAAATACTTTTAATTCTAATAATGTAGTTATAAATACACTTGGCAAGAAAAATACTTACAGTATTTAGCATCCTAAGAGATAAAACACAAAACTTTAAAAATGTGGGTACTAGTTCTGAAAATACTAACTTTGTGACCTTGGCCAAGTCACTTTACTTTGCACTTCGCAATTGTGTGTGTTTGTTTTTGTATACAGAATGATCTAGTATTACACACCTTATCTCTCTTGCTAGAATACCATGGAGGTCAAGTCAGATTACATTAAAATAGTTTAATTAGTTTCATTTGCATAGTACTTTATCATCCACAAAGCACTTCTGTATATATTATTCCATTTACATGAAAGAGCTTTGAAAAGTTATAAACTGTTATAAAAGGACAATACTTGTGTTTAAATACCAGCTCCATCTCTCTCTCTACTTCAATTTTCTTATCAGTAAAAAAATGGGGATAATAGCAGTTTCTACTTCATAGGTGGTGTGTTAGTTGCTCAGTTGTATCCGACTCTTTGCAACCCCGTGGGATGCAGCCCACCAGGCTCCTCTGTCCGTGGGATTTTCCAGGCAAGAATACTGGGGTGGGTTGCCATTTCCTTTTCCTTCATAGGTGGTGGACAGGATTAAAATTGCACCACCTTGAAAAGAAGCCCTGTACCAGGAGCAGTCACTCCTCATTCTCCCTCATCTCCTTCCAGCCTGTGACAACCACTAATTTACTTTCTGTCTGTGTAAATTTGCCTATTCTGAATATTTCATATAAATAAAATCTTGTGCCACGTGGTCTTTTGTGACTGGCTTCGTTCAGTTTGCATAGAATGTTTCCAAGTTTCACCCATGCTTAGCCTATACCAGCACTTCATTCATTTTTACGGCTGAATAAAATTCTAGAATATGGACATTCCACATTTTATTTATCCAATCAGTTGATTGACAGTTGGGTTGTTTCTACCATTTGGCTGAATAATACTGCTGTTAGCAGTCATGTATAGGTTTTTGTGTGGTTGCATGTTTTCAGTTCACCTGAGTACATACCTAGGAGTGGAATTGTTAGATCACATAGTAATTCTACACTTAACATTTTGAAGAACTGCCAAACTGTTTTCCAAAGTGTCTGCGCATTTACAATTCTGTAATGGAGAAAAACAAACCTGACTCCATACTGGATCTAGTCCTTTAGCTTTAGCCCTTGTGCTCTGTTGCCTGTGCTTGGTCATGCTGGCCCTGCATTTCTGTAAAGGAATGTTGCCTATATATAGCCTGAAATATACATCATAGCCCATTCTCAAGGCTCTGCCTCCCAGGCCTTTAAAGGTATAACACTTTTCATTCATGTAGAGATAAAAAGCTGTGGAACAGAGAACATGTATCTTGTTGGAGGTTTTCAGGAACTTTGTTAGCAGACCTTCATGGACATATGCAAGAACAAAGGATCATCACATTTCCCTCTAGGGTGTGGCCAAGCACTAACAAGTTTGCAACAACCAGCCACAGACCTCCTCCCCTTTTAGTATAAAAGAAGTCTGAATTCTAACTCCAGTGAGATGGGTTTTGAGGATACCAATCCACAATCTTCTCAGCCTCCTGGCTTTCCAAATAGGATGAATATTCCTTGTCCAAACACCTTATCTCTCAATTTATTGGCCTGTTGTGGGGCAATCAATATGAGTTTGGACTGGAAACAATCCCATAGCAATGTGTAATGGTTACAATTTCTTCACGTTTATTATCATCTTTTTTTGCTTTAGTCATCCTAGTGGGCATAAAATGATTATGGTTTTGATTTGCAAGTCCCCAGTACTGGAGAAGGCAATGGCACCCCACTCCAGTACTCTTGCCTGGAAAATCCCATGGATGGAGGAGCCTGGTAGGCTGCAGTCCATGGGGTCGCTAAGACTCGGACACGACTGAGCGACTTCACTTTCACTTTTCACTATCATGCTTTGGAGAAGGAAATGGCAACCCACTCCAGTATTCTTGCCTGGAGAATCCCAGGGATGGGGGAGCCTGGTGGGCTGCCATCTATGGGGTCGCACAGAGTCGGACACGACTGAAGTGAGTTAGCAGCAGCAGCAGCAGCAGTGAGAGTACATCATGAGAAATGGGCTGGATGAAGCACAAGCTGGAATCAAGATTACCAGGAGAAATATCAATAGCCTCAAATATGCCGATGACATCACCCTTATGGCAGAAATCAAAGAAGAACTAAAAAACCTCTTGATGAAAGTGAAAGAGGAGAGTGAAAAAGTTGGCTTAAAGGTCAACATTCAGAAAACGAAGATCATGGCATCCGGTCCCATCACTCCATGGGAAATAGATGGGGAAACAGTGGAAACAGTGACAGACTGTTTTCTTGGGCTCCAAAATCACTGCAGATGGTGACTGCTGCCATGAAATTAAAAGATGCTTACTCCTTGGAAGAAAAGTTATGACCAACCTAGGTCATAGGTTGAACCTAGACAACATATTGGAAAGCAGAAACATTACTTTGACGACAAAGGTCCATCTACATAAGGCTATGGTTTTTCCAGTAGTCATGTATGGATATGAGAGTTGGACTATAAAGAAAGCTGAGTGCTGAAGAATTGATGCTTTTGAAATATGGTGTTGGAGAAGACTCTTGAGAGTCCCTTGGACTGCAAGGAGATCCAACCAGTCCATCCTAAAGGAAATCAATCCTGAATATTCATTGGAAGGACTGATGTTGAAGCTGAAACTTCAATACTTTGGCCACGTGATGGGAAGAAGTAACTCATTGGAAAAGACCTGAAGCTGAGAAAGAGATAAGGTGGGAGGAGAAGGGGATGATAGGGGATGAGATGGCTAGATGGCATCACCAACTCAAGGGACATGAGTTTGAGTAAACTCCAGGAGTTGGTTATGAACAGAGAAGCCTGGCATGCTGCCATCCATAGGGTCACAAAGAGTCAGACACGACTGAGTGACTGAACTGAACTGAACTAATGACTAATGATGTCGATCATCTTGTCATATGCTTATATGCCATCTGTATGTCGTCTTTAGAGACAAATGTATCCAAATCTTTTGCCCTTTTTAAAATGGAGTTGTCTTATTGTTAAGTTATAAAAGTTCTTTATCTTGTACTCTGGCACAAGTCCCATTTTACATATAGGACTAACAAATATTTTCTCCCATTCTGTGTGTTGTCTTTTCACTTTTTTGATGGTGTCCTTTGAAACACAAAGTTTTATAACTTTTGTGAAGTCTGGTTTATCTATTTCGATCCACTTTTGAAATTTCTTCTCTTTAAGGCCAGAGATGATTGATCTTTGTCCTATTGCCCCAAGAGCTGGCAAGTTATTTTTGCCAGGCGTTGCTGGGATGTAGTCAGAATGACTTAAATCCAGTCTCTTTCTCATGTTCTGTGTCATGGAAAGTGCTGCTCTCTTACATGGAATTCCATCGCTGCCTCCATCTTCTTTGACTAGCCAGGTCTTTATTGCCCTTAAAGATTTTGTTCAGACGTTTTCTCCTTCTCTTTGGGGATCCCTAGGTCTCCTTCCAGCAGAGAGAGCCAGTTCAGTCTTCCCTCATGGAAGTCATCAAAGGCAGGAATTTTGATTTACTGTCTTCATTATACAGGAATGGAATCTGAATAGGCCTGCATTTGAATTTCAGCCTCATAAGTAGCTGTACAAACTTGAGCAATGTCATATTTCTGATCCTTCATCATTTTTATAAACTGAAAATAATTTCTAAACGTAGGGTCATTGTAAGACTTGACATATAGTAATAAGTTAAACTTTATTACTTTATATAAGTTTAACTTATTAATTAGATTCTTAGTAAGTCCCAGATATTGTTTTTAGCATTACTATTATTATTTTCTATTTAATGTGAGAGCTAACAGTATCAGGAATATGGCAAATTCCCAGTAATGGATGTCTGGTGGCAAAGAGAACCACTATAGGCCTGTCATACTACCTGTGTGGGCACTTCAGCTATACTCCTTTCAAAGTTTCCAGAGAGCTGTTTCCTGATGCATCTTTGAGTGTCTAAGGAAAACAATGAAACATACCCCCAGAAAATGCACATTATCCTTTAGTTTGTGTATTATTTTGGTGGGATTTCTGAATACCTGAAACCCATCATGGGTCTAGGGACTAAAGGTTAAGTAGATTTTAACAAATATTTATGACCAGTACGACCTACATAATCCTTTTAAAAATGAGCAGCCAGAAACCATACCATCATCCATCAGTGGCACATCTTGGTATTTACCCAAATAAGTTGAACACTAACATGTACACAAAAACCTGAATGTGAATATTTGGAGTAGCTTTATTCATAACTTGTCAAAACTTGAAAGCAACCAAGATTCAATAGATGAATGGATAAATAAACTGTTCTACATCAACACAATGGATTATTATCTAATGCTAAAAAAGAGCTATCAAGACATGAAAACATAAGGAGGAAATTCAGTTGCATATTACTAAGTGAAAGATGCCAATCTGGAAAGGCTACCTGCTGTATGATTCCAACTAAGTGACATTCTGGAAAAGGCAAAACTATTGAGTAAAAAGATCCAGTGTTTGCCAAGGGGTTAGGGAGGGAGGAACAGATGGAACACAGGGTATTTTTTAAGACAGTGAAATGATTCTGTATGATTCTACAATGGTGGATAAGGATACACATTATCATACATTTGTCAAAATCCATAGATTGTACAATACGAAAAGTGAGCCCTAATGTAAACTATTTATCACTTCAGAAGATAAAGATGTGTCTATATAAGTCCATTGACTGTAATAAATGTCCCACTCTGGTGCCAGATGTTGATAGTGGGGGAAGCTGTGCGTGTGTGGGGGCAGGGAGTACGTGGGAATTCTGCATTCTCCACTCAATTTTGCTGAGAATCTAAAACTGCTCTAAACAATAAAGTCTTTTTTTTCTTTTTTTCTTTCTTTCTTTTAAAGCCACTGGCCCTGCAGAGTGAGTAGCTGTGCAACCATCTTCCCAGGAAACAACTACATGACATGATTCCTGAGAACCTTCACACAACTCTCTGGTATCACTGCGGGCATTAAAAATACCCTTCTCATTGGGGTTTTGTTGCTGCTGCTAAGTCGCTTTAGTCGGGTCCAACTCTGTGCGACCGCATAGACGGGAGCCCACCAGGCTCCTCTGTCCCTGGGATTCTCCAGGCAAGAGTTCTGGAGTGGGTTGCCATTTCCTTCTCCATTGGAGTTTTGAGAACTACTTAAATCAAGTAATAACCAGGTTGTTGCAATTTTCCTGGGAATTTTTATTTTCTAGTATGGAGGACCACCAGCAGATGGCAATCAAAGAGTACAAAACCTGAGTCTATTCAAGATTTTTGATAAATAGGTTGAAGAATGATAAATAAGATGAGAAATTTAAAGATAAGCAGTCCACTGCTTTCCACCTTTTGAATACCAATTCTCCATGGAGCCACAGTTTCTTCTGCTCCAAACAAACAAGTCTTTTTCCACCAGGAACTGAAATAAATGTCTAGCCTCAAAAGAAGCACCAGGGACAAATTCCTAGATTTTTTTAGTTAATTAAGTGGGAACTCTATGAGAAAGTGAATTAGAAGAGTTTGTTGTTTTTATTAGGCATTGTATTTACTGTAGACTTTCTGCTTGCATTGTAAGCCAGGGTAAATGTCCGCTCGTATGTAAAAATGAATGTTTGTGTAAATGATTTCCCAGTGATGAAAAATATACAGCTGTAGTAGATCAGAACTGCAAAATCACCAGAAGGAAGGAATCTGCTCAAAACAATCCAGTGTATGCATGGGAATGGGAGTGAGGAAGGTTGGTAAGGGTGTTCTTACCAAACTTAGGATTTTACAACTGGTTTTACAAAAATAGGAATTTCTTCTTTTGCTTCTGGAGATGTTCTACTAAGTAGATACTTCATTAAATCTTGCATTCTCAATTATGTGCTTATTAAGCATAAAAGACTTTGTTCTTGTTGGTAAATTCTGGTATTTATGCTTTCCTTTTGCTAAAATCCCTATGAGTCCACAGAGAGAGATGCAGTATAGTAGAACGTACAGAATATGAATATTGTTAATTTGTCTATTGAGACAAAATTTCAGTTTATAGTTTACAGTTTAGGCATATTTAATGGCATAACAAAACCTCTTTATACATGGCATGTGGATCATTATAGAAAATGATGAATCTTTTTGTTTATTGACAATATCTTTATGAAAAAGAGCCTCATGAAGCACTTGAAAAAAATTAGACCTGGAGTGTTTGGGAAATATTCCATGTTTAAGAGAAGCAATGAACAACAAATAATATTCTAGGGACTCCTACTACATGTTAGGCAATATTATCTGAAGACAGATAAATTATATAACCACATATTTACAGATGAGGGAACTAGTGTTCAGAGAGACTCATAACTGCCAAAATTATGTAGCTAGTGAGTAGCCGAGCTGGCATTTGAACCCAGGCCTGTTTAGGTAAATGTAAGCACGTCCCTACATTGTAATTGTTTGTTTTATTCTAACAGATGATCCCAGGTGGCCCTAGTGGTAAAGAATCTGCCTGCCAATGCAGGAGACGCAAGAGATGTGGTTTGATCCCTGGATCAGGAAGACTCCCTGGAGGAGGGCATGGCAACCCACTCCAGAATTCTTGCCTGGAGAATCCCCATGGACAGAGGAGCTTGGTGGGCTGCAGTCCATGGGGTCTCAAAGAATCAGACACAACTGAAGTAACTGTTGTTGATGTTAAACATTTGAAACCTAGCTATTTCAGAAGTTTAACCAAGTCACCTGGGTAAGTTGTTAGAGAATCAGAGTTCCAGGTCATTCCCATAGAAATTCTAATTCAGAAGATGGCAGGTGGGGCCCAGGAATCTGAGTTTTAATGCTCAGTAGCTTCCCCCAGTGATTCTGCTGCAGGTAATCTTCTGACTCCAAACACTTTAAGAAAACACAGACCCAATTCAGTGGACTGACTCTTCATGAGCAAAGAATCCTCTGAGGACCTTGTGAGAGCTCTGAACTGTTTTTTAAGAAAAAGGTACAGTTTACATCCAAAACTTTAGGGGGTACATACAACTTTAGGGAGTTCATAGACACTATGAAGAAATGGACACTTGGTCTACATGTCTCAGTTAAAAGTGGCCTAATAAGAAGTCCCTTCCATCTTTCCACCAAAAGATGTCACTCTTCAGCCTCAAAAAGCCATTCCAAAAAATGCCAGGGTTTTTATATTTTTTTCCTTTCTCCTCAACTACAAGAGGTGAGGAGATGAGTTTCCTAGGAAAATGAGTTTACCCGTTGTAAACAGAGCAGACTCTGGTGTAGTGCTTCAAGAAAGTAGGTTGAAACAATTGATAGTTATCTCCCATCACAATGAATCTGATATGGAAATTAAAGTGTTGGGATTAAAACGAACAGTGGAGACCACAGATGAATATGGGCACAACCAAAATGAAGGATCCTGTTTACTTTCCCCAAAGCTTCTTCTCTAACTTCTTTTCGGTCTCTAGATTTTCTCTTAGGTCGCCACTTTAAAACCAACCTTTGCATCGTTAAGTAAGTAAAAACTTATGCAGCTTATCTTTTGAAATTTTTGGGGGGGAGGGCACACCACATGACATCCAAGATCATCCCCAGATCAGTGATCAAACCTGAGCCCCCTGCAGCAGAAGCATGGTGTCTTAACCACTGGAGCACGAGGGAAGTCCTCCAGTATATATTGAAACTTGTATATAAATGATATTAACACAGAGTCCTCAAACATTTACCATTAATAGATTCTGGATTATGCAAAGTAGGAAAGGCATAAGGAGAAAATGTAATTTTCTGTGTAGACCTGGGGTCTTGATAAACATAGGCCAGAAGTAGGAAAGGAAATGTCTGCAAACACCCTGATTTGTATGTAAATGTCATATGTTTATTATCTTTTGGAGGGAAAGAGTCCATGGCCTTCATCAAGTTCTTAAAGAAATCTTTAACTAAAATTTTAAAATTAATCATTTATAGGAGGAGTCTTTTCTCACTAGATCTAGACAAGCAAACAGGGTGACAGAGCCATATGATGCAGGCTTGGTGAGCGTCTTCGTCACAGATAAAGCGATAGGCCACATTGTACAATATATGTTGTATGACACAGCATTGTCAGAGCACATGTCCTGATTTTGGTGCCCTTCTGGGGCATTCTACCAGAAGGTCTGTTCTTCCAGAAACATGTCTTCCTTGTATGAGAATGCAAGCATGACTTTTGGATGAGAAAGACTTTTATCAGAGACAACGCAGATTATACATAGCTCTCTGACTCTGAATGTACTTGTAAGTCAAGAAAAGTCAACCTAACTCAGCCAGTTATTAGGAGGCAAACATGAGACTGCGTGTGTAAAGCTCCTAGCACAGCGTCTGGCACAGAATGGGCACTCAGAAATGTTTGTTTTTGTCCCTTGTACAACACTAAGATTTCCCCCATGACAAGGATCCTGAGCACAGACTACCTGCTGCTCAGCTTGGACTGCATCATCAGCCTGAAGGAAATTAGGTTTCCTTTAGGAGTTCCCACCTTCCAGTCTCCCCTTCATCATTACTGCAAAGATAAACAAGGACCTCAGGCACAGAGCATGTGTGAGTAAGTCAGGAAGGATGAAAAGACATTGCTGAACCCTAATAGCGCAGACAATATAAAAAATAAGTTAGGGGAAGCCACAGGGCATGGGATGCTAATGATATACATGTAAGCACAAATATTCTACATACATGAAGACAAGTTATAATAGAAAGGGCAAAGTCATGTGGAGCTGACTAGTTTAGGAAACTATCATGAAGAAAATGTTTATTGAGCAATATTTTTAAACTGGGGAAAGATAATAGGGAAAAAGAAGAGGGGGGGGAAGCTAAGAAAGAAGGAGAGAGTGCCATAGGGGTGAGCTTAGGAGGTAGGTGGAGGTGGAGCAGACTTGCGGCCACAGGAGAAGCCATGCTTAAGGGCCTGTGAAAAGATGACAGCAGTTATGTGTGGGGGAAGGGAGGCAGCTAATTGGTAGAGATCCTTGAAACCCATGATTAGGAGTTTTAATTTAATTCAAGAGGCAATTGGAGCTATTGTAGGTTTCTAAGAAGGGGAGTGATATGATCAAAATGATGCTTGAGGACAATGATTCTGCTGCTGTGAGCATGGTGGATTAGATGAAGGAGACCCTCAGACTGGGAGGCTGATCTGAGGCTATTTTGGGAATGCAGGGTTACAGGGGCATGGACTAGAGCAGGGCTCTGGAAGGAGCAGAACTGAAATATATTAATGGAGGGTAAACTTTCTTTCGTTCTTTTTAGAATCCAGTACTGGGTTTGGTGCTGTGCTACTACGGAGAAACAGGTACAAAGGCTGGGATGGAGAGAGACAACTAGGCGATTGTAATATGGTGAGATAAGTGCCATGACTATAGAATCAGAAATATATAAGAGTACATGCAGGAGCGGCACTTAAGAGAGTCGTGGGGAGGGATGCAGGTGGTCAGGAAAGCCTTTCCTGAGGAAGCAGTGTTTAACCTGACAATTTAATCAAGGATCAGAAATTGACTGAAAAAATTACTGGCAGAAATGTTCTAGGCAGGAAGTCTCAAGATGAAAGGGTAGGAGCAGAGCCTTGAGGGAAAGGAAAGAATGGTTTCTAGAAAGGCTCAAAGAAGCAAGAAGAGTGGGACCAGACCAGGAAGAGCCTGGAGTTTGTATAGGGCAAGCCAGGAGAGAGGTATGGTTCATTTCTCATTTTAGAAAAATCTCTGGTTATTATGGGGAAAAAAGATTGGTGATTAGGATAGGAGACTTGCCATAAACTAGGCAGAGATGACTGGGAAATAGAGCTGGAGACATGTAAATATTTCGACTACAGAATTTATGGGATGAAAAAGCAATTTGGAGGAAAAGAGTATTAGCAGGGATGTCATTAGCCCAGAGATGGGAGGTCATTGTCTTGGGTCAAACAATAAACATGTGGAAGCAACAATATTATAATCCAAGTCGCTGGTTCTTTTTAAAATGAGATCTTTCATATCTATCCTCATCATGCTTATGTTTTCCTTTATATTGTCAAATATAAGGGACTTCCCCGGTGGTCCAGTGGTTAGGACTCTGTGGTTCCATGGCAAGGGACCCAGGTTTGATCCCTGGTCATGGAACTAAGATCCCACAAGCCACAACAAGGTCAAAAAACCAAATAAAAGCATTGTCAAATACACCTATATGGTTTACAACAGATGTTTTTAAGTTCTTTGTCTGCTAATTCCATTACCTCTGTCATTTCTGAATGTCTCTACTATTGATTTTTCTCCTGGGTATCGGTCGTGTTTTCTTGCTTCTTTGTATGGCTGATAATTTTTAGCAAATGACAGACAATGTGCGTTTTACTTTGTTGGACATTAGAGTTTGTTGTATAGTTAAAGGGTTTTAGACTTTGTTCTGACATTTAGCTAAGTTATTTGAGTTTGATCCTTTCAATGTTTTCTTTTAAACATTTTTAGGACAGATCTAGAGTAGCCTTTAGGACTTCTGCTTTCAACCATCATGGAGTAACAGGAACTGGATTTACTCTCCCACCTGAAACAATAAGGAACTAGACTAAATACATGAAACATTGGTCATCAGGCAATGAAGGACAGTGATCCTTGAGAGGTAGGAAACAAATGGGGTAACTCCTGTGATTGCCCCAGCTTTCTGCCTTGAAATGTTCCCAGGGCACAGAACTCTCTAGAGCTCTCTTTCTGTTTACCTCCCTCCACTCTGATACTGTCCAACACAAATCCCCCAAACTTTGATCTCTTTTAATTTGGCAAGGTTATTAGGTTGCTTAGATTCTTTCTTCTTCATTCTTTGTTTCTTTCCCTTCTTTCGAGGATTACAATTCATGACCCATTGTCCTGTGTCTGGAAACTCTTTCAAATATTTTGCCTGAAAAAAAAAACAAAAAACCTTGGTATTCTAGTTGTTTATGGTTGAAGGGAAATTCTTGCAGTATTTAACCCTTCATAGTCTAAAGCAAAAATCTTTCGGGTTAATTTTAACTCTTGCAAATGTCACTGTGCTCACTCACTGTCTTTGGAATTCACTCTTGACCAAGTAAAACTCAACTCCAGACCAGATTACAGGGGAACTTGGTGGTGGTGGGGGCAGGGGTGTTTACCTAAAGCAGAGCCAGAATGAATGAGGGGCAGAAGGAAAGCAGAGAAAGAAGTCAGAATGATGTCCAGGTTTCTGACTTGGGTATTGAGGATATAGTGATGCTATTAAAATAGCATGAATAGAATTTGTGCATGTTGACATTGAAATATTTATAGAAGACACTTAAATCTTGGGAGAAGAGATCTGGGCTGGAAAAATAGATTCCAGTGTTCTCATTTTACAAGTGTACAAGCTTGGTAACAAATATTATTAGAAAGAGAAATATAAAGGAATATAAAGAAAAAAAAGTAGGTCAAGGGTAGAATCTTGAGTAATGACTACATTTTGGAGGATAACAGATAAAGAAAGAGATGTACAAAAAAAAAAGACACTGAGAAAGCTTTGGGAGAATTGGAAGAAAACCTGGAGGAAGAAAGAATGATCTGCTCTGTGAATGAAGCAAAGATCCTGCTGAAAATGAACTGTTGCCTTAGCAGTTATAAGTTCAGTGGTCTTTGCAAGAGCAATGTCAGTTAGGTGGTCTGGAATGAAGCCAGGCTGGGGCAGGTTTAGAAGTGAAAAGACACAGAGCAAGTGAAGACAATGAATGGAGGTGACTCAAAAAACTGGATGAGAAGCGAAGGAGGTAGAGACAGTCACAGCTGTAGGAGATCAAGGACCTTGAAAGAATAAATTTATTTTCTTTTTAATTAAAGAAAACTAGAGTTGTTCATGGCATCAGGGGAAGGACCCAGTAGAAAGGAGAAGTCTGGAACTGGAGAGAAAGAAGATGCGTGGAGGAAGTCCTGCCAGAGTGCAAAGGTGAAGGGAATCAAGCTTTCAAGGAACCCTGTGACGACTGCTTTCTGTACAGTGAAACAATAATTTGTAAGGAAAGTAATTATGGACATTCTCTCTTCTCTCCTCTTCCTTCCCCTTTATGAAAGCTCTTTCCTGCTCTCCAAAAAAATGCATAATTTATATACTCTGTAAGTTTGATTGTCACACATTAGGTTTTCCCTAAGGCAGTATGGCTTCTTTTTTAGACTGCAGGACCCAACATACCCATTGTGTCCCTCCGAGATAGTTGGCTAGAGCATGGCATAGACATCCAATTATCTGTTGTGAGTCAAGGAGCGTTTGGGGTCCTATTCAAATAGAATATATTCTGCCAAGAAAAGTCTCATGGGCACAGTCATTCAGTGACTATTCACTGGGCACTGCACACCGCTGGAGTCAAGGCAGGTCATCCCTGCCTTTGAGCAGTCTACTATCCAGTTGTGGAGGAGACAAGTATACACAAGAGACACTAAATGGGTGATGCTAACCGTGTGTGCTGAGTGCGCACAATGTGGATGTGCTGGAGAGAGGGCAATCTCTGGTGGAGATTTCCAACAGTTTGGGAAAGGCTCCTCAAAGAAGCAGGGCCTGAACTGGCCCCTGGAGAAGGGCTCTCATGGCTGGAACACCACATGGACAAGTGCACAAATGTTGTATTGTGTTGCATGTTGAATGTGGTGCATTTAAAGGGCAGTCACACATCCTGTCTGGCCATGGCTGAGGGTCCAGAAGTGGGAACAAGTAACTCTGGGAATGTGGTCAGACCATTTCTCAAGATAGGGCCAGAAGGCAAGGCTGACTCCAATTATTAAAACACCTATACTCCTAATCCTCCTCAAAGTTGCTCCAGCACTGCACAGCTGCCACTCCCAGACATCCTGGAATGCTAAGTCAAGTGGACCTTAGGAAGCATCACTATGAACAAAGCTAGTGGAGGTGATGGAATTCCAGTTGAGCTATTTCAAATCCTGAAAGATGATGCTGTGAAAGTGCTGCACTCAATATGCCAGCAAATTTGGAAAACTCAGCAGTGGCCACAGGACTGGAAAAGGTCAGTTTTCATTCTGATCCCAAAGAAAGGCAATGCCAAAGAATGCTCAAACTACCGCACAATTGTACTCATCTCACACGCTAGTAGAGTAATGCTCAAAATTCTCCAAGCCAGGCTTCAACAGTATGTGAACCATGAACTTCCAGGTGTTCAATCTGGATTTAGAAAAGACAGAGGAACCAGAGATCAAATGGCCAACATCCGTCGGATCATCATAAAAGCAAGAGAGTTCCAGAAAAACAATGGCTTCTGCTTTATTGACGACACCAAAGCCTTTGACTGTGTGGATCACAACAAACTGTGGAAAATTCTGAAAGAGATGGGAATACCAGACCACCTGACCTGCCTCTTGAGAAATTTGTATGCAGGCTAGGAAGCAATGGTTAGAACTGGACATGGAACAACAGACTGGTTCCAAATAGGGAAAGGAGTACATCAAGGCTGTCTATTGTCACCCTGCTTATTTAACTTATATGCAGAGTACATCATGAGAAACACTGGGTTGAATGAAGGACAAGCTGGAATCAAGATTGCTGGGAGAAATATCAATAACCTCAGATATGCAGATGACACCATCCTTATGGCAGAAAGCAAAGAAGAACTAAAGAGCCTCCTGGTGAAAGTGAAAGAGGAGAGTGAAAAAGTTGGCTTAAAACTCGACATTCAAAAAACGAAGATCATGGCATCTAGTCCCATCACTTCATGGCAAGTAGATGGGGAAACAGTGGAAACAGTGACAGATTTTATTTTGGGGGCTCCAAAATCACTGAAGATGGTGACTGTAGCCATGAAATTAAAAGATGCTTACTCCTTGGAAGAAAAGTTATGACCAACCTAGACAGTATATTAAAAGGCAGAAACATCACTTTGCCAACAAAGGTCCATCTAGTCAAAGCTATGGTTTTTCCAATGGTCATGTATGGATGTGAGAGTTGGACTATAAAGAAAGCTGAGCGCCGAAGAACTGATGCTTTTGAACTGTGGTTTTGGAGAAGACTCTTGAGAGTCCCTTGGTCTACAAGGAGATCCAGCCAGTCCATTCTAAAGGAGATCAGTCCTGAGCATTCATTGGAAGGACTGATGCTGAAGCTGAAACTCCAGTACTTTAACCACCTGATGTGAAGAACTGACTCCTTGGAAAAGACCCTGATGCTGGGAAAGATTGAGGGTAGGAGGAGAAGGGGACAACAGAGGATGAGATGGTTGGATGGCATCACCAACTCAATGGACACAAGTTTGTGTAAACTCCAGGAGTTGGTGATGGACAGGGAGGCCAGGTGTGCTGCAGTCCATGGGGTCGGAAAGAGTCAGACTAGACTGAGTGACTGAACTGAATTGATACTCCTAATTGACACCAGTAACTAAAAACGATATGTTGGATAAGCACTGCTGCTGCTGCTGCTAAGTCGCTTCAGTCTTGTCTGACTCTATACAACCCCATGGACTGCAGCCTACCAGGCTTCTCTGTTCATCGGATTTTCCAGGCAAGAGTACTGGAGTGGGTTGCCATTGCCTTCTCCGAAGCACTGTCTAGCACCTACTGGAAAGAAATTTCTAAGTGATGTTTTACAAAATTATCTCTTTTTGCCCAAAAAGGGAAGAATTAGGCTTTTAAAGTGAAATCTTTTAAAAATGGGTACTTTGGAAACTTCCTTTTTGTGTCAAACTGCTGCTGTGGAAATGAAGAAATTGGGGAGAATGATGGAAATGCTCTATGTCTTGATTGTGGTAGTATTTATATAAGTGTAAATATTTGTCAAACCCATCAAATAGCGCACTTAAAATGGGTGTGTTTTATTGGATGCAAAGCATACTTCTCAAAAAAATTTACTTTTAAAAAGCAATTTGCATAAAAATTAGTGATTCCAAAATAAGTAAACAAACAAATAACTGCCCCTGAAATTCCTTTCTTTCAGCTGATCAACACCATNTCAACACCATCTTGGAAACAGTTTAGAACTTCTTGAGTATAAGCAGGAAAAGAAAAAAGATTCTGAGTTACTAAGATGACTGGAAACAAAAATTTCCAATGAATTATTATGATTATTAACCAGCCAGCATGGGTTTACATAATTAATGATCCCAGAGGTTTTTATGACTTTCATTTTTCTTTTGCCTTTAAACACGCTCTTCAATAAGCCAATCATGGGAATGCGCTGCAGGTGGTGAGAGGCATAAATTGCTGGGTGTAATTACCTCCCTTAGACATAGCGTTAGGGCACAGATACACTTAAACTGGTGTTTTAGAATCTCTCTTTTCCAGCCTATAGTGTATGTGTTTGCTGTGATATTTAAGTATATCCAATTGTACTATAGAAGAAAGAAAAACCCATAGGTGGATAAAACCCATAATAAGGATTCAGCATAGATAGAAAGTAAATAAGTTAACGAAAAAGAAAAGTCAGGATCTGATAAGTATGCATGAGTGAGTAAATAGCCTATGAAACATAGAATTCATAAGATATGCTAAGTATTAGGGAGTAATTGGTAACTTGTAAAATATGTTATATGTTTTAGAAAGATAGAACATAAAAGGTGGGAGGGGGGTTCAGGATTGGGAACTCATGTACACCCGTGGCTGATTCATATCAATGTATGCCAAAACCAATACAGTATTGTAAAGCAAAATGAAGTAAAAATAAAAAATTTAAAAAAAATAATTAAAAGAAATATCTAATCAATGAAATTGAACTCACCAAACAAAACAAAACAAAAAAAAAAGAACATAAAGACATGCATTCTGGCTTATACTATCTCTAGGCTGGTGGATATGTCACCCCTAAAGTGGTGACTTTTCAGTCACCTCAGTACCATCCTTTATGGCCCAATGTGTGCTCTGCCCCAGAAATGCAGATGCAATTCATAGCTTCAGTAAACTGATTGGCATGCTTTGACTCTGTGCGTGTGTACTTGCCCTGTGTCTTTCCAATAAAGCAAGCATGGGGTAGCTCTAGGGTAGCTCATCTTACTACTAACCCCCACTACCTTGTCCAGACTCAACTCGGATGCTCCTAACTACAACCCAAGCAGAGAAGAGTGACCTTCCTTCCATGCTGCTTGCCCCAGTCCTTAGGATGGGGCAACCCATCCCATCCATGTTCCCCTACTTCCCATTCTGTGTTTTAAATAGATTCAGTAAACGATGTTATTCTGGAAATTTAATTTGGTTCATGAATCTATTCCATGACCTGTAAGAAAGCTTCCCTGAGTCTGAACTTGGAGGCTGTCATCCCTTACCACACAACCTGACTTGGTGGATAGTTAAAGCAGTCTTAAATTCATTTGATATTTTATTTTATTTTGGCTATGCCATGCAGCTTGCAAGATCTTAGTCCCTCTACTAGGGACTGAACCTAGATTCTGGCAATGAAAGAGCTGAATCCTAACCACTGCACCTCCATGAAATTCCCTCATTTGAAATTTTAAAACATATTCAAGAATGCAAATAAAATTTTATTCCTGAGTTTCCAAGCCAAGTCAGTGTTTATCCAATCAAATCCTTTTGTCACATGCCCTGTGAGGTAGCATGAGTGCTTCTGCGGTTACAAAGAAAGGGGACCCAAAGAACCAAGGAGGGGAGGAAGAGGGATTTAGAGGAAAAGCCACACCCCTCCTGGCATGCTCCTTTCAGCCCCAGGGCCTTCCTGACACTTTGTTGCCTCTGCCTTTGGGGTGTGGGGGGGCTTTCCCAGGCCCGGTTTCCACTGGGTTCACTGCCTCAGTTCCCCCAGTGCCTACTCAGTAGCCTTCCTACAGAAGGCTTTCCTGACCAAGCCAGGCTAGCGCTGGGCTTCCTCGCCTTGCTCCAGATGCCCCACCCACTTATCTTCTTTTCCCCGTAGCACTTATCACCATCTGACCTGCAATATATTAATACTCACTGTTTATGTATTGTTTGTGTCTGCCACTAGAATGTCAGTTCTACAGGTGCAGGACTTTGGAGTGTTCTTCTTCACGGCTGAATTCCCAGCCCCAACACAGTGCATAGCACACAGTTTGAACTCTTCTGTAAACATTTGGGGGATGAATGAATGAATGAAGAACTGTGGAAGGATTTTAAGCAGAGGAATCTCGTGTTCGTATTTATCTCTTAGAAAGATCCCTCTGAAGGTGGCTGAGACTGAAGCAGGACGATGGACAAGAGGTATTAAAGGTCCTGCCACAGAGGACTAGAATCTAAACATAGTTAAAAAAAAAAAAAAAATACAGAGACCAGAAAAGCGTTTATAGACTGACTGAGATAGAGCTACAAGAGGAATTTCTATCTGATCTAGCACATATCTAGCCAGTACTGGCTATAGACAAGGGATCTTGGGAGAGAGAATGAGGATGTAGATGGGACAGATTCTGCCCTGAGCGGGTTAGAATCAGGTGAGTCATGGGCATAGGAGAGGTTTGGTGCAAAAGCTGGGAGAGTGGAAGAGGGAAATATTTGATTTTCATCAGTGAGGGGAGTTAGAGAAGACGTCATGGAGGAGGAACTCTTTAAGCTGGTTCTTGAAAATTGGGTAGAATTTTGAAGGCAAAGGCTAGAAAGGGAAGTAAGATGATAGATTTTCCCTTTCACCATCTCTACCACCACTTACATAACTTAAAAAAAATTTTTTTTTAATTTTATATTGGAGTATAGCCGATTAACAATGTTATGATAGATCCAGGTGGACAGCAAAGGGACTCAGCCATACATATACATGTACCACCCTCTGCTAGACACCCCTCCTATCCAGGCTGCCCGCATAACACTTAGCAGAGTTCCCTGTGCTATACAGTTGGACCTTGTGGGTTATCCATTTTCACTTACACAACCTTTGATGGAGTTGCTAATGACTTGAAAAACAGTTCTGTCTATATCACAAAGTAAATTTTTTCAAAAGAGGATGTGGGGGACTTTCCTGGTCGTCCAGTGGCTAAGACTCTGTGCTCCCAATGCAGGGGGCCTGGGTTCAGTCCCTGATCAGAGAGCTAGATCCCACATGCTGCAACTTAGATCCAAGGCAGCCAAATAAATAAATAAATAAATTGGGGGTGGGGGTGGGGAAGAGGGTGTCGAACACAGAAAAGCAGAAAGGAAGAGTCAGGATAATTTACTATCTGGATAATCTGGAGAAGTGAACCATACCAATAAGGCTTTAAGAAAACAGGGACAAAATCACTCCTTTGTTCAGATGCGTCACAAAGGGAACAAGAACAAAAACCATCCAAGCGAGTGACTCTGCTGACTCCTGGACTTGGACCTGGGAATTTTCTGTCTCTGTGGTATTGTTTTACAGGCCAGTGAAGACCCTGGGTAAGCAGGATTCCTACATAAAGGCTAGCAGTCATGCTGGCTTGCAGAGCTTGCCTACATTTTTAATAAAACTGTCAGATTAAGCAATGCCTGGCTGCAGTATATTATTAACACAAATTCTTAACTGTCAATTAGTTAACTGGCTAGTAAAAAGAACCTGGTTTATAAGATTGCTGCTAATGAATATAATGCTTTGTTCTCAGGCAAAACATCTGCTTTGGATATGTAATTAGAAGAAGGGCGCCCTCCCTCCCTCCCCATAGGGGAAAACATGTGCAGCTTTATTCAAAGGAGCTTATTATACCTGTGAGGGGTCAAAGTCTGTGGATCTGTGGCTTATGGTATTATGACAGATTACAAAATCACTCCATTATGCCATTCGATCTGTTTCCAAGCACCTAGCAGGGAGCGAGCTCGGCACTGGACGCTCAGAAACAAGATTCTCATTGGTTTTCCTCCTATAAGTCAGCTGTTGTTGACATCACCTGACAGCTCACATGTCAGAGCCTTTCTGTCTGACTTCTGCCTCTGTTGCTGCCAAGTTCTCCTCTGAGAGTCAGCCTGTGCCTCAGGCCGCCACCAGCTCCCAAGAAGAGCTTAAGTGGATTTGAAACCCACGGGTAGCCCCATCATTTGTGCTAACGAAAGGGGAAAGGAAGCTGAACACTTAAACCCCATGTGTCCTTTGTCTCTGACTCTCCTTCTCTCCGGCCCTTCCCTCATTCCGCGCCCCCCACCCCACCCCCCGCACTGCCTCTGTTTCTTTTCCATTGTTTCTCTAGTTCCTCATCCCACTCCTCCCCCCATGTGCATATGCCTTCTTAAAAACATATTTAGAGAAGAGAGCGACTAGTTCCAAAAGCCTTTGTTTTGAAGTCAGTTGTCAAGTGTACCTACAAACCCATTTCAAACTCAAGTGGTTGAAAGATGTTTGGTTATTTGCCTGATACTCCAAAGAAGTGGTTTTAAGGAAAATCAATCGTATTTCCTCAGCACAGTAATAATTACTCTTAAAAGTTTTTCTCCCTCATAGTCTACTTTTCCAGCAGAGCTGTGCCATGGGCTGGACAGCATGTGCAGGAAGGGAGGGGGGCACGTCTTCATTCCTGCCAACTCCGCCCTCCCTGCCTAGTTCCTGTGACTGTCCAAACAGCCCAGAGTTTATGAAGGGGAAATTGACTGGGGGATGTGACCTGTCAAATCATAATATTTATAAGGCTTAATGAGCTGGAAAAACCCCACAATTTTCAAGTAGTAACATCTGAAAGAACAAAAAAAAAGAAAACCATACCCACAGGAGCTGACAGGAATGGAATCGCTCTCCTGAGAGGGAGAAAAAAGTTTGGCTCCAGTGGAAAACCAGGACTTAGTCTTGCCTTTCCTTGAGGAAGTCACACCCCTTGGAAGACTCAGCCTCTTGCCATCAATGAATACTTTTTTAGTGACTGTTAGGAACTGAAAATGCCTTTGCTAAGGTGACTGAGGGATACCTGAACAGACCTAAAGGATAAATGGCGTCACCCAAAAGGGCTCTGGCAGTTACAAAAGTGGGAGCAGAAGCTGAGCCAATTAAGGCTCTTCCGTCAGTCATATCTGTAATTGAGAGTTTAGTGTTGTTTCTGCCCTGTGTCCTCCAGGTATCCTTAGAGCTCTTGCATTATTTAATGGTTCTGTTAGTACAGGGTGCGCCCTCTTTGTAAAGGAGACTGCCTGGGTCTACAAGGCTTTTACCTGGTGTCTATAAGATGTTCTCTTAACATATGTAGAGAAAGGAAGTTAGGAAGAGAGCCATTGTTGGTGAAAAATGGAGAAATTGGGTCCTGGAATATTTGAAGCAAGAGCCTGTGGTGTAATGCAAGGAACATGGGCTCTGGCACTAGAAACACCTGGATTTGATTCATGGCTGTCACTTACTAGACGTGTAACCTTGAACTAGTTACTGAATTTTCCCAAGTCTCAGCATCATCATGTGTAAAAATGAGTTTAATATAATTGAAACTACCTTGAGGGAAAAACAGTGTGAAAAAGGCCCAGGATCTAGCACATAACAAGAGCTCAGTAATGGGCAGTTTTTGTTGTTGTTTTTTTTTTTAATTCAAAATTGGTTTTGAAACACTGGGCAATTTCGTGGAGTCCAAAGAATCTTAGGCTTCAAAGGTGAAGGATATATATATGGAACGCATATATATGGAATTTAGAAAGATGGGGATGATGACCCTGTATTCGAGACAACAAAAGAGACTCAGATCTATAGAGTGAACTTTTGGACTCTGGGGGAGAGAGAGGGGGAGAGGGTGGGATGAGATGGGAGAATGGCATTGAAACATGTATACTATCAAGTAAGAAACGAATCGCCAGTCGATATCTGATGCAGGATGCAGGATGCTTGGGACTGGTGCAAGGAGAGGACCCAGAGAGATGGTGGTGCAGGTATACTATATCTTTGTATTTCCCCCCAGATTTGATTGAACTGTTAATCTGATTTGAAAGTTTGTACATACATTTTTCTAGTTTAATCAACTATGTGTATCTGCTTTATGTCCTTTGTATTAATAAATTGTGCTTTTTATATTAAAAAAATAAATTAAAAAAAAAGAAGCAGGAAAAAAAAAAAAATTGGTTTTGAAACACTGGGCAATTTCGTGGAGTCCAAAGAATCTTAGGCTTCAAAGGTGAAGGATTCAGGAAATATTTCAAAATCTCATATGTTAGAACAACACTCCTGAGACTACTTCATGTACTAATGGAAATCCTGTGGTCTGGGCAACTTACAAAAGATAAAACTCCTTATGTCTTCAACCCATTAGAGTACAAGATGCTGCAGGAAAGGGAGGGAGACTTCCTTACCTATGTGGAACCTCAAAATACTATTTGGACATTCTCTTATTGAGAAATTTAAGCTGATATGTGATGGGAAACATTACAAGAGACAGAGTGCAGCCCAAGTTTAGGGAAAGTTCCAGTTAGAAGCAACTGCCTTGGGCCAATGAGTCTGTGTGTTTTCCTGCCCACATCGATGTTCTTGGAGACTTCACTCCTGGCAGGCAATTCTGAATCCCATTAACACCATAGTTGCACAGCTCACCACTACTTGAACAATAATACACGATCCTCCATCTTGTTTTATTTGTTAGTTCATATATTCAACAAATGTTAATCAAGCATCTACACTGTGCCAGGTGATATCTGAAATGCTGGGAATATGGAGGTGAATAAGACAAGTAAATTCTTACATAACTTACCTTCTGTGGGTAAGGAGAGGAGAGGCGCAGACAGTTAAAGAAAACTTAATGACCTCCCACAGGTCTATGAGGGAAAGGGCTCCCCTTATGGCTTAGATGGTAAAGAATCCATCTGCGATGCAGGAGACCCAGGTTTGATCCCTGGGTCGGGAAGATCCCCTGAAGAAGGAAGTGGCTACCCACCCCAGTATTCTTGCATGGAGAATTCCATGGACAGAGGAGCCTGGTAGGTTACAGACCATGGGGTCACAAGGAGTCAGATACACTGAGTGACTAACACTTTCATTTCCTATGAGGGAAATGGATAAGATGATAAGCTGGGGACTGAGTGAATACAGATGATGCCTGCTTCAGGTAAAGTGCCTCAGAAAGGCTTCCCTGGGGATGAAGAGCCACTGTAGAAAGGGAGAGCATTCTCGGTCAAGGTAACACGGGAGAACGGGCTGGGCCTAGAAGCAGGGAACAGTGCATGTAATTTGAAGAATAGAATGAAAACCAGCTGGGCTGGAGCACGGTGAACAAGGGGAGCGTGGTCAGCAATGAGCCTGCGTGAAACAGGAGGGTTCAGTTCACGATGATAATGCAGGCTAAACAAAGTGAGAGGTCCAGGCTAACTCCAAGCTTTTCTCATAGATCATTTGGTGAAAGCTTTCCATTTGTGTACACTGGCTCTTCTGCAGGGTACAAAGGGGGCAGTCTGGATCTCTACAAACCCCATTATACTATGAGCCTTTTAAATCATTCTTTGTCTACCCTTATGAGCCATAGATCCTAATGAATTGGGACATTTTTATTAAGGGTAATCTCTCTGATATTTCATTTTTGTTTCAACTTTCATTTTTTATGGTACACGAGAATAAAGAGACACTTGAATGAGTACCTTTCAAACAGCTGAGAATCTAAAAGTAGGGAAGTAGTCAAGAAAATTTGTGAAAAGAAAGTGAAGAAACAAGTAAGGCATATGAAAGAGTTCTAAGCCTCTTGCATTAGTCTAAGGCTAAAGGTCCCCATGGCTCCATAGAGTGTGATTAGAAGGACATTATCAGAGTCTTGAATTTAAGCACCACTGGCAACTAACTAGTGAACTGGAGAAACAAATCGGAGCTCTCATAGTAAACTTCTACTTAAATAAAATAGTTTTATTTTCTAATTTAATTCTAATTTAATTTTTCTTAAAATAAAAGAAAAATAAACTTTTTCCTGCCAACACAGGAGCCTTCTTGAGAAAGAAGCAAGGCAACAGTACACAGTAGAAAGAATTAGGGGTTATCAATCAAAAATTGGTCTCCAACTGCTGTGGGAAAATCATTTCAACTTGCTGAGCCTCAGTTTTCCCCTCAGGGGTTATTAAACCAGACACTAGGGAATCTCTTGAGTTCCCCCCAGTTCTGAGAGCTGTGATCCTGGAAAACAAGGAGATGTTTCTGAGGAAGGATGAAGAGGATATAATGAAAGATGAGGGAAGCAAGAAGGAACAGAATGTAAGAAAAACAAAGGTAGTTTTCCTTCCTCACTTGATAAATTGACCCTAAAGTCCAAAAGGTTAAAAGGGATCTCTACTTTGCCTGGGCTTCTCCAATAACCTTAATTCAAAAGTTTCCCCCTTTCCTAATTTATCCAGAATTGTCTCTTCAGCCCTTTGCAATGCACTGCATCGAGGATTTCAACAACATGAGGAAAAAGCCCTGACAATACTTCGATAGGTGAGCCTTAGAAAAGTTTCTCGGTTCTAGCTCATCATATTTTACTGTCTAAACTCATCATGATTCAGTTCAGGTCAAGTTCTCCTTTGAAATATATCTGTTGGCCTTTTCTTTAGTGTCCAGAGGTCAAACCTAGAGAAAGAATTTTCTCATTGAGTATGCCAGATAGAATTCCCAACTTCTTGTCTTCAGCAGTGACTTAGAAAATACTGTCACTCAGATTCACTCTTTTATTCAATATACCAGGCCCTGAGCTCATTTGAGAGTTGGCAGGTGAGTAAACAGCAATTACAGCTCAAGGCCAGGGGGTGGTACAGGGTGCTGAGAGGCTCAAAGGAGGGTATTGCCAACCAGCAGTGAGGGAGGCATGGGCTAGGATGGTGCAGGAGAAAGGGAGTGAAGTAGATAGACTTAAGATATATTGGAGGAGAAACAGACAAGAAATGGCAATGGACTGCATAAGGAAAATAAAGAAAGGCTGTGGTTTTAATTTAAGCAACTGCATGGGCATTGGTACTCGTTTACCAAGATAGGATACCATCTCAGTTTTGGACGCATTATCTGATAAACCATAACTCCTAAATTAAGCTATAACTCCTCCAAGAGGTATATGATTTTAAAAAAGAAAGCTCTCAAGAATCAAAAAGAGTGAAGCTAGAGAGGTAAATGGGGGCGGGGCAGGGGGGTAGTTGCATTGTTTGTTGTTGGTTTGGTTTTATGTGGGGGATTTTTTTTAATTCAGATATTGACATAATATTATCTTTCAGGTATATGATAGAATTATTTGAAATTTATACCTATTGCAAAATGATCACCACACATCTATTTAACATCTGTCACCATACGTAGTTATGCTTTTTTCTTGTGATAAGCACTTTTGAGATCTATTTTCTTAGCAAGTTTCAAATATGCAATACAGTATTATTAACTATAGTCACTATGCTGTACATTACACCCTCAGGACTCTGGAGTTTGGTGGTGAATTTCCCCTGAGTTGCTCATGACTACATCTTGACCTAGAAAGCTGGATAAAATCTCTCACCTGAAGTGGTCTGTGAAAGTGACCATTATTCCCCCCCCAGAGCAGCACTCATCATCCGTCCCTAAGGCCAACACCCATGGCGGGCAGGGCGGTGGCACGGGAAACAGCTGAAGCTTCCAAAAGCTGCCAGTCCCTGTGTCTGGAAAAGGAGAAGTGGGGGTAGGTAGAATTTCATAATCACAGAGAGCAAGGAAGAGAAAGAGACCATTGTCTGCCTGAAGCCAGGTTTCCTGATCTGATTCCCAGAAACCTCACTCTTCTCCAAATATCCAAGGCCAGGGGTTTGCTCCAAACCTATCCTGAGGAGCACCTTTAAAAAAAATCAGTCATCAGTTCAAAAGAATTTGTAGCTAAAAATGTTCTTCATTAAAAAAAAAATTGTCTCTACATAGGTGAGTACCTACCCTTCGCTTAGCATTTACAAGTTTTAAGTTACACCAGTCCTGAAGAAGCTTTTAACTGGTCTCTACTTGTTTTACTGAAATTAGAATATGCAGCCACAAAGTAAATTTGGTTATGGTTATATTACCTATAAGATAGCTTAATTTAGAGGGAAATCACCATGCTTTTTTAGCCAACTTTGTTTTTCATATAAAATTAAAACAGCCAAAGAGACAAAAACCGTTTTATTTAAAAAAGATTTACAATTTTAAATAAAATATAATTGCTAAGACTAAATTCCAGTCCCCCAGTTCATAATACCTGGTTTTCTCATGCAGGACCTGCCTGGTTCCTGACCTGGGCACTAGCCTACCTCATTAGCTTTGTCATTAGACCAAGAGCTCTGTGAGCTCAGGCCCCTGTCTGTCTGGGTCCCTGCAGGAGCCCCAGGGCCTGGTACACTGCCTGCCTTGCCTTACTTAGGGGGACAGAAATATGTCTTCAATGACTGAGTGAGTAGACACAATCCAGTGCCAGGGCTTGAGGATAAACTGAATCTGGCTGGATTATTTCTGGAGTGACTGGAAGGAGATAGAATTTAAGGGGTAGATGTGAATGAGAGTGAGGGACGGGAGCCAACACCAGAGGCGTATCAAATGTTTTTTGTTTCATGTCATCTCACCATCCCCACCCCTTCCCGGGGGATTTTTAATAGGCCAAAAATAAGAGATAAGAGGAAAGTTCAGGCAGAGGACATCAGGAACTTCTCAAGAAATCAAGTGTGAAGAGGGTAAAGAACAGAGCAAGGGTCTCAGATGTTGTTGTTCTTGGTGGTGCTGGGCACACGCTACACAGGCCAGTTCTCCTGCTTAAAGTCGAGATTTGGTCCCCACAGAAACTTTCTTGAAACCAGACTCTTCCTGCCATAGCTTAAAAATTTCAAAACAATTTGACAAAAAAATCTTTACAGTGAGCTATACTGTAGTTAGGGGCTTCCCTGGTGGCTCAGACAGTAAAGAAGCTGCCTACAACGCAGGGGACTGGGGTTCAATCCCTGGGTAGGGAAGATCCCCTGGAGAAGGGAATGGCAACCCACTCTAGTATCCTTGCCTGGAAAATTCCATGGACAGAGGAGTCTGGTGAGTTACCCTCCATGGGGCGGCAGAGTCAGACATGATTAAGTGCTTAACACTCACACACACAGACACTGTATTTAGGGGAACCTCAGCTCAAGATAGCATTCCCTAAAGTACCCTTTTTGGTTTTTCTTAATAACTTCAATGGTTATAGAAATTATAGAGCTTTGTAGAAGGAAAAATAATGAAGAGTAAAACAAATGTTAAGCAGTAACTTTCTTACAGAAATTCTCAGAGCCTTTATTTATTTTTTTTTTCAGAGCCTTTAATATGTTAATATACATATTAAATTAAATCCCAGAGAGAGAGAGAGAGTAGCATCTCTGAAGACTATAATTCTGCAGACCCTTTTTTAGGGGAATGAGTAATTCTACTTTCCTCGTAAGCACTCTTTACCAAAAGAAATTCCCCATCTACATCACCATTTTTCAGAGGGCTTCATTTTCTTTTTTTTGGTGGCATGGCAAAAGCCCAAGTGAAAATATAAGGACCAGAAATATATGTTTTTTCAGCAAGAAAGAAATATTCTCTCCTTAATTTGGGGGTTTTTGCCTACTGAAGCCAGAACTGGAATTATTACTTTATATAAATATAAAAATCCTTAAGTGATCATCACAAACAGAAAAATAGGACAAAATTGCTTCGTGAAAGGACACAAAGTTAGAAAAACAATTTACCAAAATATAATTTTAAAAATACTTTAAAAATTAAACTTAACCACAAAACAGATATATAATGTGGATTTATCACCATGTATTTGAAAAGTAGAATGACATAATTTTCATAATTCCTAAGGGTACCATTTTATAATTCACCTAAAGGTTTTTTTCCCTAGTGGCCCCAAAGTGGCAATGAAAGTGAAAGTGAAGTCTCTCAGTTGTGTCCGACTTTTGTGACCCCATGGACTGTAGCCTGCCAGGCTCCTCTGTCACGGAATTCTCCAGGAAAGAATACTAGAGTGTGTTGCCATTCCCTTCTCCAGGGAAAAGTGGCAATATATGCTTATAAAAGCCCTGGTTTGGACTTTGTGAGCTGCTGAAGTATTTTCAGACCGTTTCTTATTAAAGCAAGATTGCATGGTAGGCTGACAGTGTCACTCACTCACTCATGCTTTCCAGAGACTTAAGTGACCAGAATTTGCCTTTTCCTTTTCTTTATATACTACGTTTTCTTCATGGCTAATGCCTGCAAAATATCTCTAAGAAGCTACAAAGTTTAGAATTTTTCCTTCTTCAGAAGTCAAAAGATTCATGAATCCTGCATTTCATACAAAATATTTTCTCACAGATTCCCTGCACCTCTTCCTTTCTTTTAACAAAAAATTTGTGAATAATATGAGATACAACTGATAGTGGTTTGGACCTTAGCCCATCTTTGCTTATCATTTAAGAGGTGTCTACTGCAGTTTAAAACAAGTTTTTGATTCCCATGGGTTTTCAGAAAATTGGGCCCAACTAAGAAACGTCTTAATCATTGAAGCAGCTTTTTGCCTGACCATCATCTACTCACCTCTTTACTCTGCCAGCTGCTTTTCCTCCCGTGGCATGAAGGAATACAGCAGTACAGGCTGAGACTGTTCTAAAGAATCACTAGAGAGGCTATGGGGAGGAAAAGAACCCAGGGACTGCAGGACTGAACTGCCTGCACTGCCCTGGAGACTTCTGAAGCAGGGTCATTTTTGAAAGCAGAGTAAGGAAGTGAGTGGATACTGAGCTCTGAGAGCTGCTTTCAGTCTTAAGGAAATTTTCCCTCAATGAACTGCCCAAAGAGTCCGTTTTCTAGAAAAAGTCTGAACGATGGCTGGATTACAGAGCTCTTGTAGCTCATGATGGACTGTGCTGGCTTTAATTCCTCTGCTTGCCTTCTGGACCTATTCAAAGTCCTTCCCAGCTCTCCTCTGCGCTCAAGGAGATGACCCCTTCCAATGAGAGGGCGGGAGGAGAGAGGTGTCAGGCTTTATTCTCTACCCTCCCTCCTGAGTAGCTGTGTCTCTCTTGATCGCTGTGACCTTCCACACCTATGGCTCCCCTCAGGGAGCTCCAAATCTGGCCAGACTCCAAGGCCACTTTTTCTTCCCCTTTGGCCCTAAGAGAAATAATGGCTTCCTGCTGCTGCTGGACTCTGAGTGCCTCAATATCCTTCATTCATTTCCTTAACAGTGCCCCTCCCCTGGAGGTAGTCCCCTTATTACAGTCTCTCCATTGAACTGTCTGTGGGGAACCTGACTGACACACCAACTGAAACTCATTTTCAACATGAAACTATTAACAGAGATCTCAGTTTGGTAGAATATATTTTTCACAACTTCAGTCAGAGTATTGCTTAGGAGTATGGGTGTTGGAATCTGTTCTTATTGATTATAGGATTCTGGGTATGCTTAACCTTTCTCTCCAGGTATTAGTTAAGTATCTCTAAGTATCTCAGCCAGAAAATGGAGCTAACGAGTATTTAATTCATTTAACAAAGAAAATTATTATTAGGATTAAGCAAGATAATGTTTGTAAAATACTTAGCACAGTGCAGTGCTTAAAAGAGAAGACTGTCAATAAGTTGGAGCACTTCTTGTTTTATCATCTATCTTTATATTTCAGTTTTCAAACTATGTGATAATGCATGTTTCTCTCTCTATTGTTCAGTGTTTCATATTTGTGAAACTAACAGTCAAACATGTTATAGAACACTTATTATTTTAATATGGACATTGATTGCTCATAGGATTTGCACTGGCTTAAGATTAAGGACTATTAGAGAAAAAAAGAGGGTTCAAAATCCTTGGCCTCTGTTTCTTTTAGGAAGTAGCATTGTTCCTATAAACTTCATCAAAATGATTGTCTCACTTTTCACCCTTTTCACCCCAGCTATCACACACTCACCTCTTCCAGAGTGACAAGACACATTCCTTTGTCCTTTAGTACAAAATAGAATCCTTCTGTTCATCTGCTCCACCTGAAATATACTAAATCAATTAGTATTGGCTTAATTATGAATTGGAGAAGGAAATGCCAACCCACTCCAGTGTTCTTGCCTGGAGAATCCCAGGGACGGGGGAACCTGGTGGGCTGCCGTCTATGGGGTCGCACAGAGTCGGACACGACTGAAGCGACTTAGTAGTAGTAGTAGTAATTGTGAATAACCAAAACCTCAAGACGAGTAGTTTAAGCAGAATGGAAGTTTGTTCCTTCTTCACATAAAATCTGAGTGGTCAGGCCTGAGTTGGTAGGGGGTTCCATGGTTTCAAGGACTCAGGCTTGTGGCTCTGCTGTGTATGGCCCTTGCCTTTTCTTTCAAAATGGAATCCTAGCCATCACAGCCATAATCCAAGCGGCAGGATGGAGGAAGGGGAGAAAGATAAACAGCCTTGTAAAATAACAGAAAATATGTTTGGTTCTCTACCTCCCAGTTCCTGGCACAGAGCTCCTAAAAGCCTTGGAATTTCCTAAGTGATAAGAGCACTGCTGCTGCTGCTGTTGCTAAGTCACTTCAGTCGTGTCCGACTCTGTGCAACCCCAGAGACGGCAGCCCACCAGGCTCCCCCGTCCCTGGGATTCTCCAGGCAAGAACGCTGGAGCGGGTTGCCATTTTCTTCTCCAATGCATGAAAGTGAAAAGTGAAAGTGAAGTCGCTCAGTCGTGTCCAACTCTCAGCAACCCCATGGACTGCAGCCCACCAGGCTCCTCCATCCATGGGCTTTTCCAGGCAAGAGTACTGGAGTGGGGTGCCATTGCCTTCTCCAGATAAGAGCACTAGGAGCATGTTTTGTTCTAATATTTGGTCTGTGTCCCCAGTTCCTGACACAAAGCTCCTAAAGCTCTTGGAATTTTGAGTGATAGGAATTTTGTTGTTCTAATGAGGAAACTCTTGGTAGGCCCTTGAATAGCTTTTGGAATTGGACTGGTAACCATAAAGATGGATCTGTAATTAGAAGATTGGAGCTTCAATCCCAACCGCATCCTCTGGGAAAGTCTGGAAAGGGTCTGGAGATCAAGTTAATAATTGATGTTACCAAGCCTTCCTTAAAATCCCCAGAATGTGGGGGGTGGGAGTGTTGAAGAATTTCCAAGTTCAGAGGGTGACATACCCCAACTCCACAGGGACAGAAGCTCCTGCACTCGGGGCCTTCTGGACCTCTCCTAGGTATCTCTTCATCTGGTTATTCATTCACATCCTCTACCATATCATTAATTATATAATAAACTGGTCAATGTGTTTCCCTGAGTTCTTTGGGCCACTTATGAGAGTCATGGGGATTCAATTACAGCCAGTCAATCAGAAGTACAAATAACAACCTGGAACTTGTGATTGACTTCAAAAGTGAGGTTGGCATCTGAGGCTATCTCCAGGTAGTGTTTCTTTTCTTTAAAAAGAAAACCAGAAAACTGTACTGTCTCATTTTGCCCCACCTTAAACTCTGCTCAGAGTGTGGTTTCCAAACAGGAACAATCAGTAGACCTTGTCTTAGACTGTTGCCTTGCCCAAACACACCCAACATTCAGAGCACAAATCTAGATGAAAATAACATTGATTGTAACTAGAATTACAGAATACATGTCATATCTGGGAGATGGAGACAGGCTGGTATAATGGTCTGAGGTTTATCTTTGACTATTGAGGTATGGATTCAGCTAGCACCCACGAAAATTGCCTGGCAAGTTTATTCTGTTGCCCTGTGGCCATCCATAATTCATAGGACTGGAGTGTCAAAGATTTTTGAGTAGATGAGGAGGTAAGATTAGAATTGCAATAGAAAGATATTAACCCTGGTGAGGTGTTAAGTGGTCAGAAAAGAGAGAAAATGGAATTGAACCCCAGTAAGTTGGAAATGGAATTGAACCCAGTAAGCAGATACTGCAATGGACCTTGTCAGTGGTACTGAAAATTGAGGTATCCAATGGGACCGGAAAGGTTACAGATAGAGATCTGCTCTGAAGGACTCAGAAGTAGATTGTTTTCAGGGAGAAGGTGTTTAAAATAGGAAGCTACCAATTTTGTCTTCTCAAAAGAGTTTCTTTTTGTAGGGAGTTTCTTGCCTATCGTTCCATGTGATACTGGCTAAACTGCCAAATTGTAGGACTCTGCCCTTTGAATATTGGAGAAGGAAATGGCAAGCCACTCCAGTGTTCTTGCCTGGAGAATCCCAGGGACGGGGGAGTCTCGTGGGCTGCTGTCTACGGGGTCACACAGAGTCGGACACAACTGAAGCGACTTAGCAGCAGCAGCAGCCATTTGAATGCACTGGTGGGGAGGCAGGTGGGAGAGGGCGGGGAGGTAGTGGGAGAAGCAGCCAGTCACAGGCCCTTAGGCCCAGCCAGTGACCCCACCGCATTCTCTTGGGCACAGTGATCGGTCCAGGGAAAGGAATATGCCCCAGCCTGGGTCGGTTAGAGCCCTTTTCTGAGATTAATTTAGAGCTAGAGGAGAAGGGGTCTTTCTTTTTGGAAGTACTATGTGAATGGGGACTGCCTGCAGCCATACTTTTTTCATGAAGGTGTACACAAAGAACACCTGTCCGCAGTAGGAAAAAATGAAGACAATATAGACAAATGAGTAGAGATTGAAGGTGGCAATCTCCCTTGAGTTCCTCAGTCCAATCAAACCGGAAGCTAGATCAATTTCTGGACTTCCCAGTTATGTAATCCAATAAATCTCCTTTAATGCTTAAACTAGTCTGAGTTGGATTTCTGTCACTTGTACAAGTCTGAACTGAAAAAAAAAAGGAAAAAAATTAACAACATGCTCTATTAGAAATATACTTCTATGAGTCCATTGTAAATTCAAAGAAATGAGTGCTTAAGCAGGTTAGTATCTAAGAAATATTTGTTAGCAAACTATGGACAAATCAAAGTTGTTTAGGAGGATGTTGAGGAAGCCAGTTTTGCTTATTTTTATTGTTTTTCTTCTTATACTGGTAGTTTTTGCTTTTGGAATTGTAAGAAGAAAAACAGTGAGTCAGTCAAGAGAAGGAATAGATGAGAGACACTTAAAGGAGGTGTGGGAACAGAGTGATGGGAAGGGAATGGTGAGAGACGGCACGGCATATCAGAGCTCCTGCCCAGGAGTCAGGGGACCTGGGTCAGCTCTGGTCCTGCCTCTGTGGCTCTGTCTGCCTATGTGAACCACTTTGACTATACCTGAGAAATAAGGAGGCCTGGAATAGAGGTGATTAAGATCCCTCCTGATTCTAAATCAATCCTTCTAGTATAACCATATTTCTAGTAGGAAAATGAAGGAAGCAAGGAAGTAGGGTGGATCACTATTGGTCTCACAGCTGTCAAGGGCATGACCTCAGGTTTCCTGAGAAGTCTGGCTCAGATGGTGGCTGTTCTGATACTCCCCAACCAGCTTCAGATGATCCCTAGGCAACTGAGGCTCTGGTTTTTCCCTGGAAGGGTCAAAACCTGGTCAACAATTATTAGGCTGGGGGTGGAGGTATATCCAAGACAGAATAAGACTTCATCAGATGCTGTGGGCAGAGAGGGCAGAACCCACCTAATCTTCCTCTTCCTTCCCCACCTTCTTCCTGCCCACTGAGGAATCCTGATTCCTGTTAAATCCTTCCCAGAGGAGCATGCTGGAACCCATCCAACATAGCAAGTGCAGCCTGCACAACAGAGACCTGAGCAAACCAGTTTCACACGAGAAAATTCAATAGCTGGCTATTGTCACAGCCAGGGAGGCAGCGTAGGAACCCTCCCAACCATCACAGCAATTTAAGTAGGAGGAGAGACAAGAATGGGAAGCAGTGGTGAATTAACACGGTGAAAGGAAGCTCTCCTGAAGTGAGCTCCTGCTCAAAAGTTGGGGTTGAAGGGAAGTGTCTGAGAAGAAAGTTTTCTTCTAGTTCTTTTAAACTGTTTTCCTCCATTTCGTTCAACATAGTCAGCAAGAAGTTTCTCAGTTCTTAGAGTGCTGAGAAGTGAGACTTAGCACACAATGGTGATAGTGGTTTCGTCGCACAGTCATGTCCGACTCTTGTGACTCCATGGACTGTAGCCTGCCAGACTTCTCTGTCCATGGGATTTGCCAGGCAAGAATACTAGAGTGGGTTGCTATTTCCTTCTCCAGGGGATCTTCCCTACCTGGGATCAAACCTGCATCTCCTGCCTTGCGGATAGATTCTTTACCAACTACACTTCATGCTTTATACCAGGGAAACCCACTAGCACACAATAGGTGCTTAATAAACTTTTACTGAAGGAATAAATCAATGAATGGATGGGAAGGTCTGTTGGTCACCATGTTGACTCCCTTTGTTTTTGATGAACCATGAAAATGGAGCATGCTCCCTGCAGGCTCAGCTGAGGCTGATGGTCCCCACTCTGAACTATCCAGGTAGAGTCATAATGGGTCACATCACACAGGTTATTTCCTTCAGTCAAGGATCAATTACTGGGCCCTTCTTTGGGGGTCAGGACCATACAAATGTTAGTCCCTGACTTCTGAGAGCCTGCAGTCTAACTGAAGTGATAATCTTAGCCCCTATAGAACAATGATATGAATTATATAAATCAGTAAATAATCTCTTAAGTTATGTAGGGAGAACTATGATTACAATTAGAGTTCAAAGAAAAGAGAGATAAGTGGGGCTGGAATCGTCTAGAAAAATCTGTTGAAATGGGATTTTACCTTGATGCAGAGAACAGCCAAATGTACATTCACTTGTGGAAGGTTGGGGTTAATTTTCTCAACTCTGATCACACCTGAGTCATCACAGTGCTATTTTCCAGAAGCATGGTCAAGCCTCCTTCCAATTTTCCTTCCACAGTCTGCATGGCAGGCGAGATTTTCATCACTGTGAGAGCAGAGGGGGGCTTCACAAAGAGCGATGCAATTTGAGTGCTGATGAGGCCAACAGGTTTGATTCTGAAGGTTGCTATTGCTGCCAGGAGGTAACCTAGACATAGAAATGTGCTGCTTCAAATGTTCCATCAGGAGAATTGGCTGGGGAGTGCTAATCCTAAGTGAAACCATCTTGATTAAATCACAAAGGAAGAAACGACACCACCATATCGTTTAACTGCTGAACCTTACAATGAAACACAAAGCGGCATTAATGTTCTCTGCCCGTAATGCTGAGGTTTAAGCAGTTAATCTTATTTTAGCTGAATGGCATGTTCATTACAGCAAATAAGTAGGTAATGTGTGGGATTACTGAAAGGAAAGATAAATTAAACCAGTTATGGGCATGATGTTGGTTTTAACTGTCCGATTTAACTTGGTATTTTTCAAGAGTCAGATCTAATATACACTCATTTAGTAGAGATTAAGCAGATGGAACTCTTGCCCAGAAAAGGTATTGTATGCAATTTAAGATGCTAGATTTAAGGGCAGCAATCTGTGGCACTAGTTCCAGCCTGGAATCTTCACTGCTTAAACTGAAGGGTTCCTGAATGGCAAGATAGCACTTTTCTCTTTCCATTAAATAGTTGTGTTTTCACCATTTATATTTTTCAAGGGCAGCTGAAGGACTTTTCTTCAAGGTCTCAAACATCCTTCTGAGTGGATCTGCAACAAAACAGTGTGTAGTTCAGGGAAACACAGTGTTTTTTCACTTACTTTCTTTAAAAAAGTGTTACCAGGTCATTCATTGACCTGGTACAAGAGGAAATGGAGATATAGTCCTTGAACTGGAAAAGATTAGTCTAGTCAGGAAAGGAGGGATAATAATCCCAAACATAAGAAACCTAGGAAACAATGTGAGATGTCTAATCAAGTGCCAAATTGTGTACCACAATTTGTGAGTACTACTGTCAAAAAGAAAAAGACTAGTACTAAGCAGTATGAAGTACTACTTAGTATTTAATACCACAGTGGGGTATTGCACACTGCACTGTAGGCTCTTCATATACCTAATCTCATGTAATTTGCACAATAATCTTGTGGGGCCAGTATTAGTACCTCCTACTTGTTCAAGGAAGGGGAAGTAAATTGTCTGAGAAAGGGGAAAAGCGGAAGCTTAATCCCAGGTCTGAGTCTAAAGTCCTTATTTTTTCCTTTATGACAAGCTGCTTTCTTAAATATGAAGAGTCAGGAGCAGAAGAAAATCATAAAAGATGTCATGAAAGGAGTGAAATTGGATCTGAGTCAGAACGTAACTTAAGTCCAATTTAAAGAAAACAAAATTATTTACCAGTACCCACTTGAAATTTTCCAGATAATACAATTACTTTAAAACACTCAACTCTAAGAATCTGACCTTGACTTTTATGCCATTGTTGTTTTCATTATGTATATTTTAATCCCACAGGGCATTATTGTTGTATACAGTCAATAATTATTTAGACTTACCTATTTTATCCTTTTCATCAGTCTTCTTACATCACTGGGTTTCCATCTAAGTTCATTTTGGTTCTGCCTGAAGACCTAGCTTTAGTATTTCCTTAAATGCAGGCCTGCTTGTAATAATTCTCTCAGGCTTTATGCCCAGATATGCCTTATTCCCCTTTTAATTTTGAAGAGCACTTTTTGCTGGGTGTAGAACTCTAGATTGTCAGTTACTTTCTTTTAGCACTTTGAAAATATTCCGTTTGCCTTCTGGCTTTCATTATTTCTCATGAGAAACCAACAATATGTTTAATTACTGCTCTATTGAAGGTAAGCCTTTTTTCTCTAGCTGTTTGTATGATTTTCTCCTTAGTTTTCATTTACTATGAATGTGACTAGGTTTGGGGGTTTGTTTTAAATTCTATTTGGACTTCTTAATGTGTGGCAATGTTTTTCACCAGTTTTGGAATATTCTCAGCTATTATCTTTTCAAAAATTGTTTCTGTTCCATTTTTCTCTCTCCTTTGCTTCAGGAACTTTAATTAAATTAAATCTTCTCACCGTTTCCTCTGTATCTCCTATCTTCCCATTTGTAGTTTCAAAATCTTTTATCTCCATGTTTTCTTCTGGAAACATTATAATTTATTCTTTATCATTATTTACTCTTTTGGCTGTACTGGGTCTTTAGTTATGGCACATGGGATCTTCAGCTGTAGCATGCAGGATCTTTTCTAATACAAATAACATCTATAGTGTCTTGTACCATATGAGACAATATTGATGTAATTATTGACAGACAATTCACCTTGTAAACAGATGACATAAACTTATATCGACAAATACTTATATTGACAGTACTATATATGTATTTTCCTTCCTTATGATTTTCTTAATAACATTTTCTTTTCTGCAGCTTACTTTATTGTAGGAATACAGTATATAATGCATATAACATACAAAATATGTGTTAATTGACTATGTTATTAGTAAGGTTTCTGGTCAACAGTGAGCTATTAGAAGTTGAGTTTGGGGAATTATATGTGGATTTTCAACTGTATGAGGGAAGTCAGCTCCCCTGACCCCTACGTTCTGAGAAAACATTTCACTTTATAGGGAGTACACTGCACTAGAAAATAGATCCCATCTGTGAAACATTAGAAAATATTGTCCCACAGAAGTAACTTACCAACTAAACTCTGTTACTCATTGATTAAGAGTTACACTGTGGGAGAGCTGATGTTATTTCTACCTATCAAATCTAAATTATTATCTTCATCCAAAAGTACATTTTTATTTGCAGCAAAGTTATAAGATAGATGGTACTTTTTAAATTAATTAATTTGGCCACAGAGTATGTTCAATCTTAGTTCCCTGACCAGGGATTGAACGGTGTCCCCTGCATTGGAAGCACAGAGTCTTAACCACTGAACCACCAGAGAAGTCCCAACATGTACTTTCAGAAGTATATATTGAAACTCAATACCTGGAAATTGAAATGTGATGTTCGATTACATCTGAAGTTTTAAAAAAAAAGTATTTAAAAATCAAATACAGCACTTCAATTTCTTTAAGCTATTTCCTTTATTTCAAAGTGTCAAAAAACTAAAGATATTCTGGTACACACACATATACTATGAATCTAAGAATTCAGAACTATGCAAAGAATTTTTCATATGACTTTACAAATGAAATATTTACACACTTTAGCATAGTGCTTAATACTTATTTTTGAAATCTATTGCTGATGCTACTTCTAAAGGGCAATGACTCAACCAGAAAAATATTAAGGGGATGCCTTTTCTTTTGTAAAGTGCTTATTAGCAGCCATATCCAAAAGCCAGGGTTTTCAGAAATACATAATATTAAAAGGTGCTCAAAGAGTCACTTCTTACAGAATCGAAAATGCCATTTTGTAACTTTGCACATGTAAACTGATTTTATCTGCATTAATGAAGGATTGCTTTCAATGGCCCTCAACTATATGCTTCAAATCAAGATAGTGCTGTTAGCATTAGCAGCGTGAACTGTAACAGCAGAACAAACAGCAGCACATTTTAAATAGATCACAGAATAGAAAAACTGTAACAGCTTTTGGATATGTTACATATCCAAGAGTGAGCCTTCTCTTTCACACTGTATACATGGTAAACATTTAAAAAAATAATAAAAAACATTATCTTGTCTCTCTATAAGAACATTTTACAGTGTATGAAGGGATTCAGATTCTTGTACCAATTAAGCAAATTCTTGTTTCTATATAGAGCAGGCTTTATATTTTCAACATTTAAAACAAAGCCTAAAAAAAAAAAAAAAAAGGAAAGAAAGAAAGAAAACCTATTTCCACCAAGATGGTGAGAAGGAATTAACAAATGGAACACCTAACAGTAAAACACCTGAGGGAAGAAAACGTGAACAATTTTGAATTCTTTTTTAAAGGGTTATATAAACACTCCAAAAAGGAATTCATTTTCAACTGTGAAATATCTGACTTCATTTTAATCATTATCACCTTCATTTGATATTAATAATTTAGAAAAAATAAGCATCATCTTAGCTGAACTGCATTCTGTATCAGACTCTACTGACTCATGCCCACAGTATAAACCATTCAATAGTCTTAGAGTGAGCGTCCCCTCAGGTCCCTATTTTCTGAATCTTAAGGGTTTTTTTACTCCTCCTTTTCCTCTCTTCCAAAACTCCCCATATCTTCCAAGAGAAAATCCCTATTTTAAAAAAAAATCACAATTTAAACACAGTGTGACAATGCTACATTTGATTTAAAATAGTAATAAATTATAAATTGCCAAATAACTTAATATTTCACAATGCAAATCCCTGGTATAAAAAAGAATCCATCTTGCCCTGAATATAATAAAGCAGTCCAGTGATTTCAAATTACTTATGAAATAAAGGCAAAAATAAGGTGTAAAATACTATTTATAAAAGTCAAGTAAGAAACCAGTTATCATAAATCTTTTTACAAAGATAAATGTAATGTGCCTTCCCAGTTCTAAAAATTGTTTGGGAGGTTTGTAATTAGTGGTTTCAAAAATGACTTTAAGGAAACTAGAGATGGAATTATATATTAATTGTAATATATGACATATTAAATATATGTGATAACACTGCAATGATGAGAAATTTAATCTTTGGACCTGCTACTTTTTGGCAAGTACATTTTTTCAAAGTCTTTGCTATAACTGATTAATTTTTAAATTGTTAGTTTTCAAAAACTTTGCTATTTGAGAAACTATGTTAACCAAGGAGATACAGGAAGTCTCAGTAATAATATGTCTACAAAACAAAACAAAGATTGTTCTTGCATCTTTTGTTATTTTAACAAATACACTTTAAAATAGACAACATTGGTATGCCTGGAAATTAAAAATACCCAAACCCTTAAAAATGGGGTGGAAAAGGAAAGAAAAATTGAAAATTCTTATTTAAAAATAAATCTGAAGTCCTTGCATTTCTTAAGAACTTGACTTGTCAAATCACAGTTTATCTTCTTTTGGACCAAGCTGTGTCTTCCACCATTCATCCATGGGATAAGATGCTGATTCTCCATTCTGCAGGTTTCAATTGGAATTTTCTTGAATGTTTGCAAAGCTTGTACTGGACTTGAGACGTTTCGCTAAATAAATCAAAAGTATTATATTTTAACTTAAATTTCATTCTCCAAACATTATAATTCATTATTTTATGTAAACTATAGTGTTTATCTATTAATTCTATGTTTGAATCTGAATCTATTCAATCTTAAAAGAGTTAAATCTACATCTATTTTTTTCTACTAAACTGAAAAACATAACTTTGCTAGAAGCACATGACTTTGTTAGAAGCAGTACCAAATAAAACAGACAATTTATGTCATTCTGAACCTTACAATCTTAAATATGTTATATAAGTGAAAGTACTCTAGTTAAAAAATGGAAGTGCTATAAAGCATAATAATAAAACTATATATTTAGAAGTCTAATCTAGAAATCCAAATCTAAGTTTCTCTTGAAAGAATTCAATGAAAGAACTCTGCAATGTTTAAAAAAATTTTAAACAGTTTACAAAGAAAAGTGAGTTGATATTACACACATTGCACAAACATAAATGGCTGCTAATAAAATATATACAGTCAATTTTGTTTATGGTGTTGATAGGACTGAGTCATTAGAGTTAATAAAGAAAATCATGGCTACTGGCTAGGTAATATGTTTTGTTCTTATAGTTAAACATGTTTCTCATGTTCCAGAAATTAAAAACAACCATGCCATAGTGAAGGTAACTTACACTGGATAACTAAGGAATCTCTCTACTTCAGAGGTTCTCAACACTAGAACAGAGGTTATGATTTAGGTTTTCAGTGGTATTCAGGCATCTGATTGTGCTTTTTCTTTTTGTTTTTTGGAAGCTTTGCAGACAACTTTGATGTATGGCCAAGGATGAGAATGACTGTTCTAGTTTCTATCAGGGTCTCCCCTGACCACTCTAAAGTGCAAGATGACTACATGACTTCCTCAGACCCGTGCATGGCTTCAGACTAAACTTAAAAGGAACTTAAACTAAAAAACAACCTAAGATAACATCTTCTTAAGCCTTCAGTGGATTTGAGAAGCAAACTAAATAAAAAAAATTTTTTTATTATGTTGTTTGATCATTTTAAAATTATTTTAATTTTGAAATTAAAATTTTAAATGATTAAATATAATCTAGTTTCTAATTATCAAATTCATTAAACCAATTAGGTAGCAATACCAGTGAGTACATATAACCATTACCCTGTGGCTCAGTGGTAACGAATCTGCCTACAATGCAGGAGCCACAGGAGATGTACATTTGATCCCTGGGTAGGGAAGATCCCCTGGAGGAGGGCAAAGCAACCCACTCCAGTATTCTTGCCCAGAGAATGCCATAGACCGGAGCAGGCTACAGTCCATAGTGGTGCAGAGTCAGACAGGACTGAATCGATTTAGCAGGCACACACCCACATATAACTGTAACTTCTTCGCTTCCTTATTCTCTATCTGATAAAGCTCCACATCATCCAAAATTCTACCCCAGGGATCATCTAATGATAAATTCCAACATCCCTAATACCGAGTGCATCTTCTCTTTCTCTGCAGTCCAACCACACTTTATGCACTTCTACTACATTTGTTGTAATGATTGGATTATGGTCAGTATATTTTTTGAGGGCATCTACTGTGCCTTGCTCATTTTTAAATCCCCAATTCCCATAGGACTTGATGAATGGGAATGTAAAAAATGGTAGCATAAAGAAAAGCAAATTAAAATTTCCATGAAGTAACAGCACAAGAATTATTTGCTTATGCTAGCATTTCCTTAAATTCATCATTTAATTCATAAACAATGCTTCTGCAAAACATTAATAGGTATTATGCTAAGGTCTTATTGTCAAGTTTGGGGGATATAATTAACGTTCAGGTACATTATGAAGCTCATGTAAAGGAATTTTACAGGACTAGTATTATGAGGAACACACTCTAGGAACTGCTAACTTTAAGTATAATGTTCTTTTATTCCACAAATATTTTTGAGCATTTACTATGGGCCATGTACTTTCTAGATGCTGGCGATATAGTGGTGAGCAAGATGAACAAAATCCATTTTCTGATGGAACTTACAGTTGAGTCAGGGTAGACAAACAAATAAAGTAGAAAATAAGTGGAAAAGTTAATTTAAACAGCAATTAAATGCTATTAAAGAAAGAAGATATATAAGAACTAAATGAAGGGTGTATTTGTAGGTTGGGGAGATGGTCATAGAAAGCCTTCTTTGGTCATAAAAGGTCTCTTAGGTCTTTGACTTAAGACCTGGATGACAAGAAGCCAATCAAGGAAAGTAGGGAGGGCAAATATAAGAGCCTTGGAAGGATGGCAATATGCATGAAATTGGTGTCTGAGAGAAGAAACCTACACACAGCATCGAGTACAGAGAAGGATGGATGCAAGTAGTTTAGGAAGGCAGATGGGAGTCAGATTACATGCAGCTTGGAGAGCAGACCCTAGAATAAGTTTTTATTTTATTCAGGTGCAACAGGTACACAGGAAGGGTTTCAAATGGGAGAGGAACATGGTAAAATTTGTGTTTAAAAATTCACTCTAGCTGGTATATGGAAAATGGATTATACTGGGTCAAGAAATTAACGTATAGATATCAGTTAAGAGACCCCTGAATTAGTGCTGACAAGGGACAATATATTTAAGATATATTTTTGGAAATAGGGCTGGCAGATTTGCTGATGAATTTAAAGGAGTGGAGAAGTGAATATAGGAATGGGGAAATAAAAGAAAAAGAATTAAGAAATAGAAAGACATTAAAAGAAATTAAGAGACAACAAGATTTGTGACTTGTACAACCAGATGAACTCTTACTGTTCAGTTCAGTTCAGTAGCTCAGTCATGTCCAAATCTTTGTGACGCCATGGACTGCAGCATGCCAGGCTTCCCTCTCCATCACCAACTCCAAGAGCCTACTCAAATTCATGTCCATTGAGTCGGCGATGCCATCCAACCATCTCAGACATTGTCATCCTCTTCTCCTCCCGCCTTCAATATTTCCCAGCATCAGGGTCTTTTCCAATGAGTTACTTCTTCACATCAGGTGGCCAAAGTATTGGAGTTTCAGTTTCAGCCTCAGTCTTTCCAATGAATATTCAGGACTGATTCCTTTAGGACTGACTGGTTTGATCTCCTTGCAGTCCAAGGGACTCTCAAGAGTCTTCTCCAACACCACAGTTCAAAAGCATCAGTTCTTCCGTGCTCAGCTTTCTTTATAGTCTAACTCTCACATCCATACATGACTATTGGAAAAACCATAGCTTTGATCAGAAGGACCTTTGTTGGCAAAATAATGTCTCTGCTTTTTAATATGCTGTCTAGGTTGGTCATAACTTTTCTTCAAAGGAGCAAGCGTCTTTTAATTTCAAGGCTGCAGTCACCATCTGTGTGATTTTGGAGCCCCCCAAAATTCAGTCTCTCACTGTTTCCATTGTATCCCCATCTATTTCCCATGAAGTGATGGGACCAGATGCCATGATCTTTGTTTTCTAAATGTTGAGTTTTAAGCCAACTTTTCCACTCTCCTCTTTCACTGTCTCCAAGAAGCTCTTTAGTTCCTCTTTGCTTTCTGCCATAAGGGTGGTGTCATCTGCCTATCTGAAGTTACTGATATTTCTCCCAGCAATCTTGATTCCAGTGCTTCATTTAGCCTGGCATTTCACATGATGTACTCTGCATAGAAGTTAAATAAGCAGGGTGACAATAGACAGACTTGACGTACTCCTTTCCTGATTTGGAACCAGTCTGTTGTTCCATGTCCAGTTCTAACTGTCGTTTCTTGACCTCCCTACAATTTCTCAGGAGCCAGGTCAGGTGGTCAGGTATTCCCATCTCTTGAAGAATTTTCCACAGTTTGTTATGATCCATACAGGCTTTGGCATAGTCAAAGGCTTTGGCATAGTCAATAAAGCAGAAATAGGTGTTCTTCTGGAACTCTCTTGCTTTTATGATGATCCAAGGGATATTGGCAATTTGATTGATCTCTGGTGCCTCTGTCTTTTCTAAATCCAGATGGAACACCTGGAAGTTCAGTTCAGTTCAGTTCAGTTGCTCAGTCATGTCCGACTCTTTGCGACCCCATGAATCGCAGCATGCCAGGCCTCCCTGTCCATCACCATCTCCCAGAGTTCACTCAGACTCATGTCCATCGAGTCAGTGATGCCATCTAGCCATCTCATCCTCTGTCGTCCCCTTCTCCTCCTGCCCCCAATTCCTCCCAGCANAGAGTTCACTCAGACTCATGTCCATCGAGTCAGTGATGCCATCTAGCCATCTCATCCTCTGTCGTCCCCTTCTCCTCCTGCCCCCAATTCCTCCCAGCATCAATGTCTTTTCCAATGAGTCAACTCTTCGCATGAGGTGGCCAAAGTACTGGAGTTTCAGCTTTAGCATCATTCCCTCCAAAGAAATCCCAGGGTTGATCTCCTTCAGAATGGACTGGTTGGATCTGCTTGCAGTCCAAGGGACTCTCAAAAGTCTTCTCCAACACCACAGTTCAAAAGCATCAATTCTTCGGTGCTCAGCCTTCTTCACAGTCCAACTCTCACATCCATACATGACCACTGGAGAAACCATAGCCTTGACCAGACGAACCTTAGTCGGCAGAGTAATGTCTCTGCTCTTGAATATGCTATCTAGGTTGCTTATAACTTTTCTTCCAAGGAGTAGGCATCTTTTAATTTCATGGCTGCAATCACCATCTGCAGTGATTTTGGAGCCCCCCCAAAATAAAGTCTGACACTGTTTCCACTGTTTCTCCATTTATTTCTCATGGAGTGATAAGACCGGATGCCATGATCTTCGTTGAACAGTATGAAAAGGCAAAATGATAGGATACTGAAAGAGGTACTCCCCAGGTCAGTAGGTGCCCAATATGCTACTGGAGGTAAGTGGAGAAATAACTCCAGAAAGAATGAAGGGTTGGAGCCAAAGCAAAAACAATACCCAGCTGTGGATGTGACTGGTGATAGAAGCAAGGTCCGATGCTGTAAAGAGCAATATTGCATAGGAACCTGGAATGTCAGGTCCATGAATCAAGGCAAATTGGAAGTGGTCAAACAGGAGATGGCAAAGGTGAACATCGACATTCTAGGAATCAGTGAACCAAAATGGACTGGAATGGGTGAATTTAACTCAGATGACCATTATATCTACTACTTCGGGCAGGAATCCCTCAGAAGAAATGGAGTAGCCATCATGGTCAACAGAAGAGTCCAAAATGCAGTACTTGGATGCAATCTCAAAAACGACAGAATGATCTCTGTTCATCTCCAAGGCAAACCATTCAATATCACAATAATCCAAGTCTACGCCCCAACCAGTAATGCTGAAGAAGCTGAAGCTGAATGGTTCTATGAAGACCTACAAGACCTTTTAGAACTAACACCCAAAAAAGATGTCCTTTTTATAGGGGACTGGAATGCAAAAGTAGGAAGTCAAGAAACACCTGGAGTAACAGGCAAATTTGGCCTTGGAATGAGGAATGAAGCAGGGCAAAGACTAACAGAGTTTTGCCAAGAAAATGCACTGGTCATAGCAAACACCCTCTTTCAACAACAAAAGAGAAGACTCTACACATGGACATCACCAGATGGTCAACACCAAAATCAGATTGATTATATTCTCTGCAGCAGAAGATGGAGAAGCTCTATACAGTCAACAAAAACAAGACCAGGAGCTGACTGTGACTCAGATCATGAACTCCTTATTACCAAATTCAGACTGAAATTGAAGAAAACAGGGAAAACCGCTAGACCATTCAGGTATGACCTAAGTCAAATCCCTTATGATTATACAGTGGAAGTGAGAAATAGATTTAAGGGCCTAGATCTAATAGATAGAGTGCCTGATGAACTATGGAATGAGATTCGTGACATTGTACAGGAGACGGGAATAAAGACCATCCCCAGGGAGAAGAAATGCAAAAAAGCAAAATGGCTGTCTGGGGAAGCCTTACAAATAGCTGTGAAAAGAAGAGAAGCAAAAAGCCAAGGAGAAAAGGAAAGATATAAGCGTCTGAATGCAGAGTTCCAGAGAAGAGCAAGAAGAGATAAGAAAGCCTTCTTCAGCGATCAATGCAAAGAGAGGAAAACAATAGAATGGGAAAGACTAGAGATCTCTTCAAGAAAATTAGAGATACCAAGGGAACATTTCATGCAAAGATGGGCTCAATAAAGGACAGAAATGGTATGGACCTAACAGAAACAGAAGAGATTAAGAAGAGATGGCAAGAATACACAGAAGAACTGTACAAAAAGGATCTTCACGACCTGGATCATCACGATGGTGTGATCATTCATCTAGAGCCAGACATCCTAGAATGTGAAGTCAAGTGGGCCTTAGAAAGCATCACTACAAACAAAGCTAGTGGAGGTGATGGAATTCCAGTTGAGCTGTTTCAAATCCTGAAAGATGATGCTGTCAAAGTGCTGCACTCAATATGCCAGCAAATTTGGAGAACTCAGCAGTGGCCACAGGATTGCAAAAGGTCAGTTTTCATTCCAATCCCAAAGAAAGGCAATGCCAGAGAATGCTCAAACTACTGCACAATTGCACTCATCTCACATGCTAGCAAAGTAATGCTCAAAATTCTTCAAGCCAGGCTTCAGCAATATGTGAACCTTGGTTATCTGGGTCATGAAGATCTTTTTTGTATAGTTCTTCTGTATATTCTTGCCACCTCTTCTTAATATCTTCTGCTTCTGTTAGGTCCATACCATTTCTGTCCTTTATTGAGCCCATCTTTGCATGAAATGTTCCCTTGGTATCTCTAATTTTCTTGAAGAGATCTCTAGTCTTTCCCATTCTATTGTTTTCCTCTATTTCTTTGCACTGGTCACTGAGGAAGGCTTTCTTACCTCTCCTTGCTATTCTTTGGAACTCTGTATTCAAATGGGTATATCTTTCCTTTTCTCCTTTGCCTTTAGCTTCTCTTCTTTTCACAGCTATTTGTAAGGCCGCCTCAGACAGCCATTTTGCCTTTTTGCATTTCTTTTTCTTAGGGATGGTCTTAATCACTGCCTCCTGTACAATGTCATGAACCTCCGACCATAGTTCTTCAGGCACTTTGCCTATCAGATCTAATTGCTTGAGTCTGTTTATTACTTCCACTGTATAATCGTAAGGGATTTGATTTAGGTCATACCTGAGTGGTCCAGTGGTTTTCCATACTTTCTTCAATTTAAGTCTGAATTTGGCAATAAGGAGTTCATGATATGAGCCACAGTCAGCTCCCTGTCTTGTTTTTGCTAACTGTATAGAGCTTCTCCATCTTTGGCTGCAAAGAACATAATCAATCTGATTTTGGTGTTGACCATCTAGTGATGTCCATGTGTACAGTCTTCTCTTTTGTTGTTGGAAGAGGGTGTTTGCCATGACCAGTGAGTTCTCTTGGCAAAACTCTGTTAGCCTTTGCCCTGCTTCATTCCGTACTCCAAGGCCAAATTTGCCTGTTACTCCAAGCATCTCCTGACTTCCTACTTTGCATTCCAGTCCCCTATAATGACGGAGAAGGCAATGTCACCCCACTCCAGTACTCTTGCCTAGAAAATCCCATGGACGGAGGAGTCTGGTAGGCTGCAGTCCATGGGATCGCTAAGAGTGGGACACGACTGAGCGACTTCACTTTCACTTTTCACTTTCATGCATTGGAAAAAGAAATGGCAACCCACTCCAGTGTTCCTGCCTGGAGAATCCCAGGGACAGGGGAGCCTGGTGGGCTGCCGTCCATGGGGTCACAGAGTTAGACACGACTAAAGCAACTTAGCAGCAGCAGCAGCAGCCCCTGTAATGAAAAGGATATCTTCTTTGGGTGTTCTAGAAAGTCTTAAAGGTCTTCATAGAATCGTTCAAGTTAAGCTTCTTCAGCATTACTGGTTGGGGCATAGACTTGGATTACTGTGATACTGAATGGTTTCCCTTGGAAACGAACAGAGATCATTCTGTCGTTTTTTAGAGTGGATCCAAGTACTGTATTTCAGACTCTTGTTGACAATGAGGGCTACTCCATTTCTTCTAAGGGATTTTTGCCCACAGTAGTAGATGTGATGGTCATCTGAGTTAAATTCACCTATTCCAATCCATCTTGGTTCACTGATTCCTAAAATGTAGATGGTTCACTCTTGCCATCTCCTGTTTGACCACTTCCAATTTGCCTTGATTCATGGGCCTAACATTCCAGGTTCCTGTGCAATATTATTCTTTACAGCATCGGACTTTACTTCTATCACCAGTCACATCCACAGCTGGGTGTTGTTTTTGCTTTGGCTCTGTGTCTTCATTCTTTCTGGTGTTATTTTTCCACTGATATCCAGTAGCATACTGGGCACCTACGCCCTGAGGAGTTCATCTTTTAGTGTACTATCTTTTTTGCCTTTTCATACTGTTCACGGGGTTCTCAAGGCAAGAATACTGAAGTGGTTTGCCATTCCCTTCTCCAGTGGACCACGTTTTGTCAGAACTCTCTACCATGACCCATCCATCTTGGGTGGCCCTACATGGCATGGCTCATAGTTTCATTGAGTTAGACAAGGCTGTAGTCCATGTGATCAGTTTGATTAGAGTTCTGTGATTGTGGTTTTCATTCTGTCTACCCTCTGATGGATAAGGATAAGAGGCTTATGGAAGCTTCCTGATGGGAGAGACTGACGGAGAGGGAAACTGGGTCTTGTTCTGACAGGGGCCATGCTCAGTAAATCTTTAATCCAATCAAACAAAGACACTGATCAGAAGTAGTATGTGTCTCCTGCAGCGTTAAATAGATTTGCAAAGCAAATACAATGCTAAACTTTAAAGGTACACAAAGCCCTGAAAAATAGTTTCTCAACAGTAAGGTCCCTGCAATATTTTGTTATTATTCTAAATAATGCTTTTCAGACGGAGTTATGACATATATACAGAATTGACAATCTTCAAAATACTTTACTAAATACACCCATGATAAAGACTCTGCATTGTGCAAACTGATCTACAAATAGTCTTTTTTTTTTAAGTCAGATATATTAGAAGTGAAGTTAGATAAATCATGAAGAAATGCCAGAAAAAGATTTACAGGGGAAAAATTTTTATATCATAGGTTCCTAGACTAGGAATAATATTTGAGAGAAAAAAAGCCTGATGTTTTTCTCCAGAAAACATTCTCTTTTAGAAATACTAAAACTACTCAGGGTTAAGCCCATATTTTCATTCTGATAATACAGAAGAAACATATGAGACTTGGAAGTAACTTTTCTTTGGCTGGTTGAAACCTTCTAGTTAGTGCTTTTTCTGCTCTGCCCTATTTGATAGGGAGAAAGGAAAGGAATTAATACATACTGAGTATATGCCATATGCAAATAACTTTCTTGCAACTACAATTCCAGTTTGTTCATAAACAAACTGTCTCTGTGCAAGCTACAGTTTCTCCCTAACTGATGCTTGTCTGGTGGTTCTGCCATGGGTAGTTCTGCAAATGGGCCTAAAACTATTTATTTACCTATTATGGCTATTTCAGGTTTGCAAAGCCTTTGCTGCTATTGCTCTGTTGTTGTCAACTTTATTCCAGGGAATCTATCTTTCTCAGCTAAAGCTTCTGAAAGATACTGTATATTAAAGTTTGATTATAAACTCACTTATAAACTTACACATCTCTTCCATTAGTGAACAGAGTTGTAAAAATTTGAAGATGACAGCTGTTTCAAGCTAATATACCTTGAGCTCTCAGAGTATATATCATTTCTGAAGCAGCCTTAGATTTTTTTAAAAACACAGGTTTTTATCTAAATAAAAGAATAATCGTAAAAAGAAACTTACGTAGGATGAGTTTGCGTTTCTTTTGCTCTGAGTGAAGAAAACTACTAAGGTAGAAGATAACAGGTAGAAAGAGAATGAACACAGACACAGCGATTACAGGCACTGTGTCACTGCAAGGGACTGAACAGTTGAAAGTTCGACTCCAAAGTTTGCGAGTAATATTCATCTGAAACAATAACAAATACTGTTACTCTGTTTTTCATTTGCTTCAAATTCATATAATTATTTTGTTAATAACAAGAACCCAGAATTTAGACTAAATATACATCCCTAAAAAATTATTAACAGTTGAGGACAATTTCTTTTTGTAGGGAAATAAGCTGGTTCACAATTAGTCATCGTATAAATTTATACCCATACAAAAATCTCATATTCAAAATTCATAATACTGTCCAAAGAATTTCAACCTTTCACAGACTTCAAACAGAGAAGAACTTGCATCAATAGAAATATAGTTAGACTGTGCTTCGTTCATTAAAAAATATTTAAAAGGGTAGCTATGTGAGGTGATAAATGTTAACTTGACTCTGGGAATTCTTTCACAGTGTATATCAAATCATCATGTTGTATACTTTAAATATATAACAATTTTATTTGTCAAATATACCTCAATAAAACTGGGGGGGAAGTGTCACAAAAACAAAATATTTTTTTCATATGTTATCTATGTAATCTCACTGAGCTTGTTGCAATATTTTTAAAATGGAAATAAAAATATCAACTTTATAAGGCATCTCTTTTTTTTATAAGGCTTCTCTTCAAGAGATGATATCTATGAAATGCTTAATCTCTTATTTAATATATTATGAAAGATTCATACTCATGGCAAGTAATATTTTTAAGTAGGTACTATCTAACGAGTCACAGACACTTTATTAAGACAATGTGTGCATGTGTGCTAAGTCCCTTCAGTCACGCCAGACTCTTTGTGACCCTCTGGACTGTAGCCCGCTGGGCTCCTCTGTCCATGGGGATTCTCCAGGCAAGAATACTGGAGTGGCTTGCCATGCCCTCCGCCAGGGATCTTCCAGACCCAGGACTGAACTGGTATCTATCCCTTTCACTGGGAGCTGGGTTCTCTACCACTAGTGCCACCTGCAAAGTCCTTATTAGACAAGATCAACATCTTATTTAGCAGCATGCTTTAAATACACTTAGGGGCTGCTGTACCTTGCATTTGTTGAGCTCATGATTTCTGTCCAACAGGCTAAATGATATATGGAAACAGTCAAATTTAATGTAGAAAACTGTTCCTGCCTCAATTTTGTTTAATTGAGTTTACAAATGGTTCCTTGTAAGTTTGTTGTAATTTTTGCTTATTGCAAGATGAATGTTCTAAAATAGGTTGGTCACGTTGATTTCTTCTGTAATTCAACTTATGTCATAGAACCAATATTCATTTTTCTTCTTTATTAAAATAATTAAAGACTATTATTATTTTTTATTGGA
>SJYQ01095523.1:62318-76136 GCA_006410935.1 Redunca redunca
CAGTAACAAACAAAATCCCCATGGTACATCCATATTAAGTGCTTTTTACCATTCTAAATATTGCTGATAGACTATGTTCATCTCAAGCTGCTATAATTCACACTCATCATTCTCAGACATTACGTTTACCAATTTTGACCACAAATGATCTGCTTTTTGCCAATAATTTTTCAATTTCTTCTAACATTTCAATAATCACGCATCACATTCCCATAAAAAGGCATGATCGCCATCTAGTGGTACCCCATGTAAAGGCAGGCTATTCAATGGAGAAGAGTTTTTGTTGACCATTCATTCAACCTATACATGTTACTGAGGGCCTGCTATTTGCCAGATGCTATTCTAGAAAACTGAACAGTGAACAAAAAAGGACATGAAGTCCTTGTCCTCCTGAGGCTTATATTTTTTAGTAAGGAGAGAAAGACTACAAATAAGGAAACAAAACTTTTCAGATGGTAATAGGTACAAAGAAATAAAGTAAGAGCTGCTGCTAAGTCACTTCAGTCGTGTCCGACTCTGTGTGACCCCACAGACGGCAGCCCACCAGGCTCCACCACCCCCGGGATTCTCCAGGCAAGAACACTTGAGTGGGTTGCCATTTCCTTCTCCAATGCATGGAAGTGAAAAGTGAAAGTGAAGTTGCTCAGTTGTAGGAAGTAATTGAGGAATGGCTTCAGAAACACGGTAACAACAAAACCTAGAGACTTTCTGAATTAGTAACAAGTGCACAAGAGACTAAAATGCAAACATTTAACAATACCCATACCTCTGAAAATGACACTCATCATCAAATTTAAAAAACAAAATGTATAAATGGAGTATAATCAATAAAAATATTAAATCATTATGTTGTATACTTGAAACTAATATAATATTGTAAGTCAACTATATCAAGAAGGCAATGGCAACACACTCCAGTACTCTTGCCTTCAAAACCCAATGGACAGAGAAGCCTGGTAGGCTGTAGTCCATGGGGTCGCTGAGACTCGGACACGACTGAGCGACTTCACTTTCATTTTTCACTTTCATGCATTGGAGAAGGAAATGGCAATCCACTCCAGTGTTCTTACCTGGAAAATCCCAGTGATGGGGGAGCCTGGTGGGCTTCCATCTATGGGGTTGCACAGAGTTGGACATGACTAAAGCGACTTAGCATGATACTTTAATATAAAGAACCAAATATACTAAATTATCAACTTGCTGATGAAGTATCTGATTAATTTCCATTTTTAGCTTTACATATCAGGATATTCTAAAACTTACTACTTAGCAACTAGTTATTTCTGGTTGAAGACAGCATATGCAGATTCTAATAATAACACAGAAGGCATATTCAACACTGCAAAACATATATTGTTTCACAAGCAAAGTACTTACTGCATCCTCCACGTCAATGCACAAATGTGTTCCAAATTCAGCCTTACTTTCACGTTCATTTATTTTTTGCATTTCACTGTACAGACTACTCAGAGTTTTATATGCTTCATGACAGTTTTTGCATACTTCCGAGTAATTTCTTAACTGAAGACTGTGTGTGCTCTCCTAAAATGTCAAAGACACATGTGATACACGTTACCCATGTAATACACACACTAAACATTGAATTTTAATTAAATTTCCTAAAAGAAATAATAGAGTGCATTAAAGTGCTGAGCTGTGATGTGGGGAAGGTTGCTAAACCACTGTGAGCCTTGGTTTTATCACCTATAAAGTAGGGATACCCTTACCTGTATTACAGGTCCCAAGGAATAACGACTGATGTATAACACATAGCGAAATGTTTGGCACTTTCTAGTTGCCCCTGAATTTTGAAAACGACAGCACTAGCCACTGTTAACTGAGAACAACACTAGCTCATACACTAAATTAATGATACCTACATACCAAAAATTTCCTAAGTTATCTTGTCATTTATACATCTGCCCTTATCTATCCTACTTCCACCAAATAAAGTATGCTCCTGCCTGTACTGAACTTGAACACTGAAGTCTACCTTATTGAGACAAAGAGGACTTTATTGATGAATAAGGAAAAGGCACCTAAACTACATTCCTTCCTCAACCCTCTTTACCCCAAGGCTTACAATTCAGGCCTTTCTGGTCAACAAAAAGGGACTAATACCAATGAACTGTATAACCTGAAATGAAGGTAATGGGTATAAGACATAATGTTAGTGGATTTTAATCTTTTCCACTTCTAGTACTAACACATTATTTCAAGAACAAGTTTGCTAAACAGTTCACACTTTTGTTTTCTATTCCATTTATTCTTTACCTTGGAGCCTGAAGAAATAACATTAACTGACTACTGGAATGAAAGAAAAACGTTAAAGAAATCAAGCTGATGGAAACTCTACAACATTACCCTCACCATCTGACAGAGAAACTCAGTCTCTGTTCAGTTCTGCCACAAGAAATAGCCCATTGCCTGTTTTTCATAGAACGCACATTTAGCTAAATATGTTCAATCTAAAATTGAGCCTAATGCCTTGACAGAGGAGTACAATTTTGTCATTTATATTAAAACTTAAAATGTACATATCTTTTGACATTGCAATTTCACTTCTAGGAATTTATCAGACAGATAAATATGGATAATACCACCAGCCCTGCCAAGGGCAAGTAGAACCATGGCTGACCCCAAAGCCAGCATGCCTTCCTCTGAGGACCTTGTGGCTGTCATGTCCATCTGTCCATGGGTCTTTCTTTGCTCTGAGTAACTCCAAAAGGGGGAACTGCAGCTTATCTGAGCTCGAGTGCTGGGCAGAGGCAGCTGACCACAAACCAGACAGACAGTCCTCCAAAGAAGTCGGGGAAGAGGACAGCTCGGACCTCGGAAAGACACACAGGGCCAGGAGAGCAGAGTTGGAGACCTCTGGCTCCAGCCAGTCTGGGGATCAAGGGCGAAATCTGAATGAAGGTCAAGAAGCAACAGTTAGAACTGGACATGGAACAACACACTGGTTCCAAATTGGGAAAGGAGTACGTCAAGGCTGTATATTGTCACCCTGATTACTTAACCTATATGCAGAGTATATCATGCGAAATGGAGAGCTGGATGAAGCACAAAGCTAGAATCAAGATTGCCAGGAGAAATATCAAGAACCTCAATACACAGATGACCTTATGGCAGAAAGTGACTAGGAACTAAAGAGCCTCTTGATGAAAGTGAAAAAGCTGGCTTAAAACTCAACATTCAAAAAATGAAGACCATGGCATCTAGTTCCATTATTTCATTGCAAATAGATGGGGAAACAGTGGAAACAGTATGAGACTTTATTTGCCTGGGCTCCAAAATCACTGCAGATGGTGACTGCAGCCATGAAATTAAAAGACGCCTACTCCTTGGAAGAAAAGCTATGACAAACCTAGACAGCATATTAAAAAGCAGAGACATTATTATTTTGCCAACAAAGGTCCGTCTGATCAAAGCTATGGTTTTTCCAGTCGTCATGTATGGATGTGAGAGTTGGACTATAAAGAAAGCTGAGCACTGAAGAATTAATCCTTTTGAACTGTGGTGTTGGAGAAGACTCTTGAGAGTTCTTGGACTGCAAGAAGATCCAACTGGTCCATCCTAAAGGAAATCAGTACTGAATATTCTTTGGAAGGACCGATGCTGAAGCTGAAACTCCAATACTCTGGCCACCTGATGGGAAGAAGTAACTCACTGGAAAAGACCTGATGCTGGTAAAGATTGAGGGCAGGAGGAGAAGGGAACAACAGAGGATGAGATGGTTGGATGGCATCACCGATTCAATGGACATGAGTCTGAGCAAGCTCCAGGAGTTGGTGATGGACAGGGAAGCCTGGCATGCTGCAGTCCATGGGGTCACAAAGAGTCAGACATGACTGAGTGACTGAACTGAACTAAACTGATACCCCAAAAGGACTGTCCTTGTTTGTAACAGTAAAATCCTGAACCAAACAAAAATCTCCATCAAGTAAAGACTGACTGACTAAATGGTGGCATGTGTGTGCTGCTGTGTTTAGTCGCTCAGTCATGTCTAATTCTTTGCGACCCCATGGACTGTTATCTGCCAGGCTTCTCCATCCTTGGGATTTTCCAGGCAAGAACACTGGAGAGGGTTGCATGCCCTCTTTCAGGGGATCTTCCCAACCCAAATGGTGGCATAGCCAAACAATAAAAAAGCCCTGTGATGTTTGAAACAAATGAGGAAGTAGGATTCTCGGAAGACAATGATTTCAGCATGTGCCTGTCTCCTGATTTCTTTTCTGAAGAGACTCAAGAACAGACAGTAAACCCAGGCCCCTGAAGAGCACTATAAATTATAAAGCCATGCCAAACACATCTCCTCATGGGAAGGCTGTAAGACAGCTATCACACCATTCCCAGGGAAACTAGCTGGCACCACGGTCTCTTGTTACCCTCTAGCCCCTGCAACTACCCACTGTCCTCTAGAGATGCGAGGGGCTGGCAAAATAGCCCCACCCTGCCTGCAAGGCCATCCACAAAAAGCAGTCTCCACACCCACCAAGCCAGTCCAGCCTCCCAGAAAAGCTACCTGTAAATACATACTGACATAAGATGGATTTGGTCTGGAACTTAAACCACATCCCTGCCTTATGGTTGAGCCAGAAGCCACCGCCACAGCCAATACCATCAACTTCACTCACTGCTACCACCTATCTCTTTAGCTAGTTTCCCTCCCCTCTGTAACACACACACACACACACACACACACACACGCACACGCACACGCAAAGACACACCCCATATAACACTGACATTGCCTACACACACAACACATACCCTATAAAACACTAGCATTGCCCAGAACTCAGGCCTCTTTATCACCTCTATCTACACTCACATCCAAGTCTCCAGGCTTGATACTATCTGTACCTGATGACTTAAATCTATAGCTCCAGCTCATACCTCTCTCCGATAATAAATAAACCAATCAACCATTCAATTCAAGGAACAATAAAAATGACAAAACCAAAGCAATATAGGAGGAATTAATAAGTGCAAAAGCATAAATTAACACATTAAGAAAAATAAAATAGAAACTGATAAAGACAATTGTGGGTTTTCAAAAAGATCAATGTAAACATACCTTCAACAAACCTAAATAAAATACAAGGGAAAAAAGGTCTCATAAGTACAGCATTTAAAGTAAGAAAGGAAATGTAGCTACATATATGATAGAAATTTTAAGGAGTAACCAATTACTAAATGCAATGCATTATCCTGGAGTGAATCCTGAAACAGAAAAAGGATATTAGTAGGAAAACTGGTGAAATCAGAATGAAGTCTGGCATTTAGTTAAGAGTTATGTACCAATGTTCATTTCTTATTTATGGCTAATGTACCATGGTAATATAAGGTGAACATTAGAAGAAACTGGGTCAAGGGTATACAGGAATTCTCTGTATTACCTTTGTAACTTTTATAAAAATCTAAAATCATTCCAAAATAAAACATTTTAAAATAGCTAGTTAAAATCTGTAGTGAGGGAAGAAAAGATACAATTCCCAAAGGCACCAAACACTACGTAATAATACCTTGAAATAGAGACTTTTCCAGTGGTCCAGTGGTTGGCAGTCTGCCTTGCAATGTCAGGGATGTGGGTTTGACCCCTGATCAGGGAACCAGGATGCCACATGCCACAGAACAACTAAGCCTGTGCACCACAACCACTGAGTCCACGTGCTCTGGAGCTTGTATGCCACAACTAGAGAGTACATGTGCCACAACAAAAGATAGCCATGACACAACTAAGACACGCCACAGCCAAATAAATATTTCTTAAAAACAACCTTGAAATAAAGTTAAGAACCACTATAAGGCCTGTATGGAATTTAAACAAATAAATAAAACTGTGCTAGAGAACATTAAAAAATATAGAACAGTGATGGCTGCCAGGGGCTACAGAAGGAGGTGATGGGGAGTTACTGCTTAATATGTACCGAGTTTCAGTTTGAGAAGATGAAAACATTCTGGAGATGGATGGTGGTGGAGTTGTACAACAATGTGAGTGTACTTTAATGCCAATTAACTTTACACTTAAAAACTGTAATGTGGTAAATTTTGTGTTGTCTATTTTATTTTGATAAAAAAATACTGAATATACTGTACTCCTAGATAGAAGAGCTCAATATCATAACATGTCAATTTTTCCCAAATGATAAATCTAAAATGTAATGTAATTATAATAAAATATCAAAATGATTGATTTTTTAAACTTGGTTCTAAAATTCATTTCATGGATTTATTTAGTAAATCCTGTTTTGACAGTCAAGAAGCCATCAGAATAAAAAGTTGGAGCTGAGGCTCACAGTTGGGTGTGCTCAATCACTAAGTCATGTCCAGCTCTTTATGACCTCATGAATGTAGCCCACTAAGCTCCTCTGTCCATGGAATTTCCTAGGCAAGAATACTGAAGTGGGTTGCCATTTCCTTCTCCAGGGCATCTTCCCGATCCAGGGATCGAACCCTCATCTCCTGCATTGGCAGGTGGATTCTCTACCTTTGAGCTACCAGGGAAGTCCCTAAGCTTCACATCTTACACCAGAATAAATTTCAAATAGATAAATGACACTTAAATATATAACAAAATCCTGAAGGTCCTAGAAGAAATTATAGGAGAAAATTTTTAAATAATCTCAAAGTGGGAAAAGGCCTTCTAGTGTGACGCAAAATCCTTAACTCATTAATTTTGATAAATCTAATGACATGAAAATTTAAATTTTCTTCACAACAAAAAGAGAAGCATGATAAAAAGACAAACAACAAACCAGGATAAAAATATTTGCAACCAACATCCCAGGAAAAATGCTAGCTTCCGTAAAGTACATGTATCAGAACTAGTGTTGTTTGGTTTCTAAAACCAAAGAGCTCCCAAATAGGTTTGGTAAATGCTGTGTACAATAATTACCATTTGAAGTTTTACATAATGTACATTTGTCCACTGAAGCTCTGCAGTCCTGTAGTAAAGCATTTCTCACCTTTATTAACACTAGACCTTTTTTTATGGACTATCTATTAAATGCTTGCAGAACATATTTTGGGAAATATTTATCTACTATATATTCATCTAATAAATGTTTTTTACTATACTCAGGGAAATTCATAATTCTAAAGAGAAAATCATACATATCTATATCTTAAACATGTTTACAACTATTTGTGTGGATTACTTACTTGATTAAAAGCAAGTTTCAAAACTAGGACTTTACCAGAACTCCAGTTTCACCCTTTACCACCACCAGGAAAGCTCTAATACTAACACTCAAAGGTCAGAGGTAGAGAAAACAAAACCCAGTAACTTGGTTTCTTAAAGGCTATCTTTTATATTATACTTCAAAACTCAAAGTTACATTATTAACAGAGTCTTTTAAAGTAGATAAAATATATTTAAGCAAACATTGAGGCAGAGAATAAGCTTCTTATAGACAATCATACTGAACTGCAAAATACATTATTACATAAACAAAGTCAAAGTAAATTATTGTCAGACAGAATAACATTGTATTTCAATTAAACAATCACATGCTTCAGTTAATATGTTCATGCTCATTAACTCATTGGATCCTGACTACAAAACACTGGAAGGTAGTCAGGGTAGATCTTACTATTCCCACCTTACAAATTAAAAACCTGAAGTTTTGTTGATTTGCCCAAGAGCTAGTAATAGAAGGATTTAGCAGAAATCCAGGTCTACCTCTACACTGTATGTATAGATAAATATCAACAAGTAATACTATAAAAACTGGAATTATTTACTATTCATTTGGACAAAATAGCATTTTAATTCAAGTATCATATATAAAAATACCTGAAGGTTATTCTCAAAGCAGGTCAAGGTGTGATTAAATTGGTTGAGGAAGTATACTGTGCTATTTGATAATTCTTCACTTTTGTTCGTTAAACAATCTGTCAAGAAACCAAAAAAGCATATTGATATAACTCAAGCAGTAATTATATACAGTCATTTATCTGTTAAGCTGTTACCTTCCGTTTTGCACTATTGTAAACCTCTGTTCAAACAAGCATGAAGAATCTTCACACATTAAGAGAATTTTCCAAATACATGAAACTTACCCCTTTTAGTTTCTGAAATATTTTTGTTAACATCATAACCATTTTCATGAAAATCTTAATCACATACTCTCCTCTCTTTGTAAAAACAGTATATCAAATAAAATTGAAAATGATTTTTGACAGTGCAAAGTCTTAATCACGAATATCAGTTATCAAATGCTGCCTTAATAGGAGTACTTCAGGCATAAGACCATTTATCTGCATTAATTTCAGCTAAATGTATATCCTTTTTAATCCTTTTCTGTGTTAAATTTAGTAGTTCTGGGTCTCTTCCATCTCCACTAGTCAGTCAGTTATTGCATCAAAGAGGGTAATTTTTAAAAATCTGCTCTTTCTAATCTATTGTGAGTTGGGAGACCAGAGAAACAAGCTGTTGATAATTTTGCATAAAATACTCATACAGGGATTTACAAGTAACATCTGTAAATAAATACAATTGTTTCATCTTTCTAAAAATCTCACATAAATGATATTCCTCTGCAACTTGCTACTCTCACTTAGTATTAGCTCAAATTAAATCCTTTGAATTATCTTATATGCATGAACACAGCACAATGTATTTATCTATTACCCCTCCTTGGATGAACCTATTCCTTATCCTCAGTTTGTGCTCTTATTCCTTCTCATCTCCCTGTGCTCTCAGATTACTCTCTGGGATGTAGGTTCAAGTGCCTGACACCACATCCTAGAACTCATGGTCAGCCACTTCAATCTCACTCTCCTAGAATCCTTGTCCTCTTTACGTTCCACATAACCACAAGAATTAATATTTTAAGCCTTCATTACCTTCCCAGATGGCACAGTGGTAAAGAATCTGCCTGCCAATACAGAAGCCTGGGCTGGGAAGATACCCTGGAGTAGGAAATGACAACCCACTGCAGTATTCTAGCCTGGAAAATTCCATGGACAGAGGAGCCAGTGAGCTACAGTCCACGGGGTCACAAAGAGTCAGACACAACTGAGCGACTGAGCGCACAAACAACTTTTCTCTATTCCCAACTGTAGTTGCAGAATGTTACTACAGAAAATTCTGAAGTTATAATGATGGAACTCAATTTAAACTAATGTCAGAGTCACAAAACAATCCTTGTAGATGCCCTGTCAATTATTCCACAAGAGATATTAAAAATATTTTCTATTCTCTAGTACTCAACCATACTCTTGTTCTTCTTCAATTCAACTGACAGCTGTACATCATACCCACTCAGGGCCATCTATTATTATCTTTCAACTGGGAGTGAAGAGACAGGATAGAAGGCTGTTGCAACTATCCAGGAGAAAAGTGGCAATGCAAACAAAAAGAAATTAATGGGTAAGAGACAGACTGAATAAGTAGTGAAGAGTACTAGAATATGCCAACTCAAAATATGCCTTTTTGGCATATGGATTATTCTGAGCTAAAGGACTTTAAGAACCAATAGATTCAGGAAAAACTAAAAACAGGGTTCAAGTTTTTATTTTGTAAATAAAACTTACACTTGTAAAGGAAATTTCCATTTCTAAAGATGTCTTCCTCTCCAGAGAAAGGAGAACTCATAACAACTAACTCTTCCCAATGGAGAAGGCTCTAACTTAAATCTACATAACAAAATCTTACTAAGCAATCCTGTTTACCATACTTTGCTGGTCACTTCCCCACTACTTGCCTCCTACATCCAGAAGGCCAAAATCCCTTTCCTCTGATTAGCCTAAGATGATATATAAACCCAAATTCTAACCATCCCTTTGAGTTCCTCATCACTGGGTGCTCCCACATGTACATGTGCAGTGCACATGTTAATAAACTTCTGTTTGTTTTTTCCTGTTACTCCATCTTTGGCCAGTCTAATTAAAGAGTTCCAATCAAAGAACCTAAAATGGGTAAAGGAAAAAAGAATTATTTCCCTCCCCTTGAGCAGACATTAGGATAAGACACACTATGCAGTGTATTCACTATTACAAACAACAGTCACTACAATGAATGCTAATGTTAACTGAGTAGTTGCTATGTTCCAAGTGCCATGCCTGTACTTTAAACACATTCACTCAATTCTTACAACCATCTTATAAGGAAAGGTGGTGGTGGTGGTTTAGTTGCCAAGTCATGCCTAACTATTGCAACTCCATAGACTATAGCCTGCCAGGCTCTTCTGTCCATGGGATTTCTCAGGTGAGAACACCGCACTGGGTTGCCATTTCCTTTTCCAGGGAACGTTCCCAAGTCACAGATGGAACTCACATCGTTGCAGGCAGTCTCCTGCATTTCAGGTGGATTCTTTATCATTGAGCCACCAGGGAAGCCATGAGGCAAGAACTATTATTATTTCCACTTTTTAAATAAGGAACAGAGGCTGAGAGGAATTAAGGAAGTTGCCAAGGTCACAACTGATAAGTAAAAACCAGGAGTTGCTACTCAGTCTGATTCCTAAGCCTGCACTTTCAAACACCACAAACACAAAATATTCACATCTACACTCTAAACAATTAAAGTTTAATATGGGTGATTAACAAATACACGCCTCCATTCCTCCATCCACCACCCATAGATTTCCCCATAGATTTTACACCACGCAGGGATTCAGGCAATTGCTATCAACTGCTCAGTGCTGGCAACTGAGATGAAGCCTAAAAGTGGTGAACAGGGCAACTAGTACATTAAGACTCCTTTAGGCAAACTGGAAAAAGACATTGCCTTTGGGTAGTTTACAAAAGAGTGCTTCTGCCTCCAGAAGCTGAGTTGGAATCCCGCTCCATTCACCTGCTCACATGGGCCAATAGTGTAGGACCTGGGGCCCTGCTGATGAACTCTACATTCTGGGTAGCTTTATCGTCTCACATGTGTAATTTCTGTTCTGATCGTTCACCTTATCATTTGAAAATCTGAGGGATCACTTCACAAATTAGGAAACAGCCAGAGAAATAAGATGATATACTGAAGATCATACCTCAAGTTAGTAAGTTATTAAAATACAAAATATACTTGTCAAGCTCTTAATTAAGTTTATCTCAATTATACCATTTTTTCTTTACTTTTTAAAACTTTCAAAAAGTTTATACACTAAATTCTTTAAAAAAAATAACAACATAAGCCTCTCTTAATCTTGGTTTAACATCATCACAAACTAGCCTTGAATCTTTTTACACATGAGGTAGAGTATATATAAATAAAAAGAGTTAGAAATGTGCATAATATTAGTATATGGACTAATAAGATTGAAGTGGTTTACAATTTTTGTAGTTGACATTTTGTAGGGAGGAAGAGGGAATAAAATTTCACCTACAACAATTATACATCTGTATATAATGAACCATGTCATGGCAATGGAAATGTATGATATAGGGGGTGGGTGTATACCCTGTATTGCCATATAAAAGTAGTCTGAAGCATGAATATGAGAGAGCAACGGCAATTTCTCCTATATAAAATATGTAACTGAAATAATTTCTTTATAAAAAGGTAATTTATAGAATGAAAAATAAAAACAAAAGAAAAAATAATTTAAAAAAAGAAGCTTCTCTGAACAACAAAGAACTTAATTCCTCTTATTTTACTAACAGTCTTTCCTTTTCATTTGAAATAATTTGAAAATTAAACTAAAAGCTAATATAGACTGGTCATCTTATTAAGTATTGCATTAATGCACCACTATCAAAAATCTTTCAGTGATCATTAGTGATATTATAAAGCACAAAGGAGTTCACTTACATAATGAGATTAAAAATGTCTTCATTATTAAAGCGCTCTGACTTTCTGATCTAAAACAAAGGAACTCCAGTGAAATTCCTTTTATTCTTTTGTAAGAACTGGGAACATAAGGTTACAAGCAGTGAGAAGCGATATAGTTTAGAAATTAGTAAGTTAAGAAATATTAGTAATAATAAAGCTTCCTATAAACACTATAAGTGAAGTGATCATTATGAATTTTCCTCATCTCAGATAATCAATGCAGCCTCATCAAGGACATATTAGCATAGTTTCTAGTTCAGTGAGGGCTCAGGCATCAGCTCAAGAGGCATTCTTAAAGCTGTTAAGGGTTCAAGTTAAGACCTTACATAGAAACCTACTAAATATCATAACGGGAATTATGTATGCATCTTTAGATAAAAGAATTTGACATCTATTAGGAGTTTGTATAATAATCTCTGCTGTTTTTCAAAACTAGTTTTATACAGAAAAACAGAGACAATCATCAATTTCTGAAAAATGGGGTAAGCTTCAGAAAATATAGCATTAAACTACAGCAACTTTTAACCTGAACAACATAGTTAAGCTTAATAAGTATGAAAACAGGATATCTAAAGTTATAAGATATAAATGTGAGTCTAATGCTACCATTTGGCTAAAATATGGGAAAGATGGGTTCCAATTAATTGACTTTGGAGCATGGCCTCTAGGGCACGCAGGCTTCAGGAGCTGCGGTGCTCAGGCTTAGTTGCTCTGAGGCATGTGGCATCTTCCTGGAGCAGGGATGGAACCTTGGTTAACTATTACGGTTTATTATTGATTTTTAAAGAATCAAGACAAAAAGTGAAGAGTGGCAGAATATGTTTATCTTACAAGAGAATAAGCTTATCTGCTGTAAGGATTATTTTGAGCTGAAGGCACTTGGAAAACAGCCAATGCAGTGATAAGCTTTCTATGAATTCCCCGTTATCTGCCTGAAGACAGAGCTTCCAAAAGAAACTCAATTGTCATAAATCTCTTCTCCAGGAGTTTCATCAACTAGGGAAATTTTCTCCTATCAGGGGAAAGCAGACCAATCAAACAGAATGGCAAGTCCAGAAATAAATTCCTGCATATATAGTCAACTATGGGCTTCTATACATGGACATCACCAGATGGTCAACACCGAAATCAGATTGATTATATTCTTTGCAGCCAAAGATGGAGAAGCTCTATATAGTCAGCAAAAACAAGACAGGGAGCTGACTGTGGCTCAGATCATGAGCTCCTTATTGCCAAATTCAGACTTAAATTGAAAGTGAAGAAAACCACTAGACCATTCAGGTATGACCTAAATCAAATCCCTTATGATTACATAGTGGAAGTGAAAAATAGATTTAAGGAACTAGATCTGATAGAGTGCCTGATGAACTATGGACGGAGGTTCATGACATTGTACAGGAGACAGGGATCAAGACCATCCCCACAGAAAAGAAATGCAAAAAAGCAAAATGGCTGTCTAGGGAGGCCTTACAAATAGCTATGAAAAGAAGAGAAGCTAAAAGCAAAGGAGAAAAGGAAAGATATAAGCATCTGAATGCAGAGAGAGTTCCAAAGAATAGCAAGAAGAGATAAGAAAGCCTTCTTCAGCAATCAACGCAAAGAAATAGAGGAAGACAATAAAATGGGAAAGACTAGAGTTCTCTTCAAGAAAATTAGAGACACCAAGGGAACATTTCATGCAAAGATGGGCTCAATAAAGGACAGAAATGGTCTGGACCTAACAGAAGCAGAAGATATTAAGAAGAGGTGGCAAGAATACACAGAACTGTACAAAAAAGATCTTCATGATCCAGATAATCACAATGGTGTGATCACTCACCTAGAGCCAGACATCCTGGAATGTGATGTCAAGTGGGTCTTAGAAAGCATCACCATGAACAAAGCTAGTGGAGGTGATAGAATTCCAGTTGAACTATTTCAAATCCTGAAAGATGATGCTGTGAAAAGTGCTGCACTCAATATGCCAGCAAATTTGGAAAACTCACCAGTGGCCACAGGACTGGAAAAGGTCAGTCTTCATTCCAATCCCAAAGAAAGGCAATGCC
>SJYQ01095524.1:0-10617 GCA_006410935.1 Redunca redunca
ACCATTTTTATGTACATATAAAGTGATTATGTTCTGCACTTGAAACAAACAGGATGTTACATGTCAAAGTCACTTCAGTCGTGTCCAACTCTGCGACCCTATAAACTGTAGCCCGCCAGGCTTCTCTGTCCAAGGGATTCTCCAGGCAAGAATATTGGAGTGGCTTGCCATGCCCCCCTCCAGGGGATCTTCCTGAACCAGGGATCGAACCTGAGTCTTCTGTGTCTCCTGCATTAGCAGGCAGATTCTTTACCACTGTCACCACCTGGGAAGCCTACTGTGTTATATACCTTAAACTATTATAATGTTGTAAGTAAATTATACTTGATTTACAAGTGTATATAGGTATTAAAAGAAAAAGACAAGCTCACAGCCCTTTAGGATTTAGTGGCTTCTCTGGGGTTTGCTTTGCAGCTGATCTTTTAATAGTGAGATTTTAGGTTTGGAAGGGATCTTGGAGACCTCTGGATCCAGCTCTTTTCTGTTGTTGCTTCCTATGGTTTTTGCTGGGTTTTTAATCTCTGAGAAAGCCAGCTAAGTGGTTTACACAGGCATGTCTCAGTTACGCATGTGTGGACGACCCGGGTCAAGTTTCTCTTCCCAGGCTGGCCTGCTCCTTTGACTAAAGCTCCTGGGAATGCTGACCCAAAGGGGCCTCAAGGTGGGTGCCAAGTCCAGTGTCATCAGCAAAACCTGTGAGCAAGGACTGACTGAAATGGTCTGACCACCTGCCCATTGCTCTGTGCACTCCCCCAGCCTTTCTCTCCTTTTCTTCTTTCTTCACGCAGTAAGCCCCTAGATCACATGTATGCTCCAGTATTCAGACAGTTCACTATTTTTGTGTATTTTTAATGGTGAGCCTTTGGTTTCCTTGATTCCTTGAGTGGAGCCATCCTGTCTCATGGGCACACTAGTGGAAGCACATTTTTGCAAACAGAAAGCCAGGAAACACTTTGGAGATGTCTACTCCAGTATCATTTCTTATTTGATGAGAAATGAGAAAGCAGACTCAGGTTAGTAGCCCAGGGCACACCATTAGGTTTGGTGACCTGGCCTAGTCCCAAGTCTGGTTGGAATGGGGCACTTTCCCAGCACCCTTTGCCCTGCCAACATCACATCCCACACCCATGAAATGGAAAGTCTCTTATTGTATACTTTTGTTTTAAAAATGTTACATATATATATTTTGTTTAATGAAAAGTTATTTTTGGCCTCAGTGTGTGGCATGTGGGATCTTAGTTGGGATTCCCAACCAGGGATTGAACGCTCGTCCCCAGTAATGGAAATGCAGTCTTAACCACTGGACGTCCAGGGAAGTACCATGTATTATATCTTATAATTATTTTCTTTTTTTTCTCAATTGAGGTGTAGTTGATTTACTGTGTTTCAGGTGTACAGCAAAGTGGTTCTGTTTCAGATGGATAGATTCTTTTTCAGGTTCTCTTCCTTTATAAGTTGTTAGAAGATACTGAATATAGTTCCCTCTACCATACACTAGGCCCTTGGTGTTTACTGTTTATTAGTGTGTATCTGTTAATCCCAAATTCCTAGTTTATCCCTCCCCCTCTTACTGTATACTTTTAAGGGTATGCTTTGAAGAGTCTTTGGATAGTTCATAGTGAATAATGAATGCTGGAAGACTCATTTTCTGCTTCAGCCATGACCTGTAGCTGGCTAATTGTGGCCTGGAAAGAGCAGGTCAGGCAGAGAGATGTGAGAGACAGGTTTTAAATTTCCTTGGAAATAGTCACTGAAGCTCCTGAAAAGTTACTTTAACCTACAGCCTTTTCCTTCCCTAACCACTGACACCAAAAATAAGATTGCTCTGGGACTTGACACTGGTAGATTGAATGCTCTCCAAGGGACTTGAGGTTTGTTTCCAAAGCTGGGCAGTGACCACGCTGGCCTCCCAGCACTGACCCGTCAGACCTCACTAGGACAGCACTGGAATCAAAAAGTTCCTGAGATGACTTACAGTCAGCACAGCTCTCTCTGGGTCTCCAGGCAAGGAACTTGAGACCTGAATGGATTTGATGCCCTTACAGTTCTTCCCTCGCTGATGGGGGTGTGTTTATCACACTAGCTCACAGTGCTTGGTGGGAGCAAATGCCTACTCGGATAGCCTGCAGCTGCGAGGATGGGGTGATGTATTTGGCTGGAAAAGAGGTACTTTTTAAAGGTTTTATTTAGGGGGTTATTAAATCATCCGATCTTCTCTCTATCTTGAAGTTTATTAGGACCCTTCTCCTTTTTGAGTTTATTTCCCAGGCTTGAATCTGATTATGCAGCCTTTCTTTAAGTTTTCAAACCCCCACACAGGAATGGTGGGGGCCTATTAAGTTTAGTGGAAACAGCATGAGGACCTGGATTAGAATCGAGCTTGGTCTCTTAACCAGTTGGGCTGTCCCCGGCAAGCCACTTAACCTCTGTTAGCCTCAGTGTTTCTGTAACATGGGGATGCTGACGAAGGTTAAATGAGGACCCCGGGTGGGAGTACTTGGAGTCACTGAGGGTGGGTGGGCTTTGGGATCAGGTTTTCAGGTAAGTGCCAAAACTTCTACAGAGCAGTTTTTACTGGTAGATTAGTTTATGTCTTAGAACTTGATCTCATCTAGAAACGGAAGTAAAAATGCCTGCTTGGTTAGGTTGCTGGGAGAAGCGAATGCTGTTTTAAGTCAGGTGCCTGGCGTGCCTGTCTTCAGGGGCCACAGTACTCTGGAGTGTGGCCATCGGTGATTGACATCAGCTGTCACATGACGTCATGCACTGGTTGAGCTCTGTAGACAAAACAGTTAGTGAAATTTTCACAGTCAAGAGAGGATTTCACTAAAATCCTCCCCTCCAGAGTGTGGGGAGAGACTGGGGGGTGGGGGTTGAGAGAGGGTGGGTCCAGGAGGTCTGGATACTTGTATCTCCCTATGGGAGATTGAATTACCTTCTGGCAGTTGCGTTCAATTTGACAGGTCAGTGATTAGTGCCAGTTTAACACTTACTACCATACTTTTTGCTGATAAAGACTGTACAGCTATAAAAATCATAAAGTTCATAGGATGTGTGTGTGTGTGTGTGAAGGTAAAGTGCTCCATAGTTATTGTTATGTGGCATGTGAAAAGAATCCTGGCTTTTCTGCATTTTTTCCTGTGATTGCTCATGGATGGTCTGGCTTATTTTTCTTCTAGGATGTGGAGAAAGAGAAGGAAACCCACAATTACCTCAGCAAAGAGGAAATCAAAGAGAAAGTTCATAAATACAACTTAGCAGTCACAGACAAGTTGAAGATGACCTTGGTGAGCACCCATGTTAATAATACTGTTTAGCTTGACCGTGTCAAAGGACAATTATAAGTTGTTGGTACCACAGTCTGTATGTTTTAAAATGTCTAATCACGCTTGCAGAAATTTAAAGATTAAGGTATATAGGACTGGAAAACCAGATATTTCTGCATCTTTCAAATGAAAGCTGTATTTTGAAATCGCTTTATCTCAAAACCAGTCAACACTTCTTAAAATTTTATTTTGAAAGATGTTATGACCTCCAAAGCATTCTTAGCATTGAGTGTAATCCTTGCCTGTTTAACACAGGGGCGGTAACTCAGATTCTAACAAGGCCTTAGATAAGTTTTACCTTATGCGAATAAATCTGGAAGTGGCAGGAAAAGGATTTTGTCACCACGGATTGGGATATAATTGAGCTTGGAGTTTTCTCAGCTGGTTGTGGGTGTAAGACGGAGCGTGTATTAATAATACTCAGCTTCCTACACTGTTGTTTCAACTTTGTGTTTTCTGCAACTTTGTGCGGGAGCTGTTTGAAGCTCAGTGGGGAGCGAGGGTGTAGGAGGGAGAAGCCCAGGCTTGGTGACACAGGAAGGGAAGACCATAGCAGAGCCCGCCGCGGGTTCCTCTGGCTGGTCTGGCCTTGCCCTGCCATTTGATGACCTTCCTCGAGGCACCTGCCACCCCTCGGTGCCAGTGTCCAGGGCCCTGAAGCCCTGCCTGGCCGTCTAGCAACCCTGAACTGATAGAGCTCTGCAAAGGATAGGACAACCTGGTTAGAACAGGTCTGACTGAATTCTGTGATCCTTGGGGAAGAGCTTTTAAAAATATAAACCCTTGTGAGAAAGGATTCCTATCTGGTGGGATTCCGCCCAAAAAGGGAGGCAGCAGATAATCTCAAGATTATTCCTCTTTATTCCACCAGTCTTACTTCTTTTTCAAACATGGTTTTTATCAAAGCAGAACATTCTCTCCTCCTTGGAGATTAAAAACAGATGCAAATTTCCATGTCATTTTAAAGATTAAAAAGAGAAAGTGAAATATTGTATGATACTTTCCACAAGAATAATGAGTGAATTAGTATTATAAATTGATCTTGTGGAAAGGAAGAAAAACAATGGCCCATAAAGGAGGTTTTTCATGTTCTGTGTTAACTGTCATTTATGTATAACTTAACCTGAAGGCTCATTTAAATAAAGCATTATAATATTTGTTTTTTTCCTGAATATACTAGAAGTTAAAAGTGAAGACCAGACCATTATAACTATTTGTAGCAACTGAAATATTCTACCACCAGTTAAGACACCACCTGTTATTCTACCACCTGTGGTCCAGTGGTTAGGACTCCACGTTTCTACTGCAGGAGGCCCTGGTTAGGGTATTAGGATCCTGCATGCTGTGTGGCCTGGCCAAACAAAAAAACAAAAGGAAACACAAGTGTTTGTATCATAATATCTGTGGTTTACATTGTAACTTGAATTTGTTGTAAAAATATTGCTGCTTGAGGTGTCTGAAGTGCCTCATTGTGTATCCCATGCTAGTGGGGAATCCTATGCTATATAAAACAGTTTATGCAAAATTGGTAATAGCTTGTACATAGGAGCCACTAGGAATGAAAATAGCTTGTTTTCTTCCCGTCTGCTTCTTGTTATTTGAGTATTTCAGAGTCCTAATTGTGACTTTCCTTTTTTGTGTAATAGCTGGTCATCAGTTGGAGATGTTGTTTCCTTTGAGCAGTTAGCCTGCACATGGCCCCAAGCTTTAACAAGCCCTGTGGTTTGGCCAGCATCTGTGCCAGGGGATGGGAGGCTCACCCGTGGGCCCCGACCTTTCACATGCAACTTCGCAGGCTTTGGTCCCCACATCTGCCCTGCAGACCTTGCCTGAGAAGCACTTTGCTGGAGTGTGTTAACCTTTCCGAGGTCATCTCCTGAGAGGCCGTCTTGAGTGAGCCTCTGCCGCAAAGCCATAAAAGAAGAGAACAAGAGCGGGAGTGTTTCACCTTCCTTTTCTGTTGTTGTCTTGATACGCTCCTTCTCTAAAATGCCCAGCTCATGTGTGTATTCCTCTTCCTGCCTCAGAATTCAAATGGGATTTACACTGGCTTCATTAAAGTACAGATGGAACTCTGCAAACCTTCCCAGACTGCTGGAAAACCCGCTCCCAGTAGCAATGGCTGTATGAACACCCTTCACATCAGCAGCACAAACACGGTTGGCGAAGTGATTGAGGCCCTGCTTAAGAAGTTTCTTGTGACCGAGAGCCCTACCAAGTTTGCACTTTATAAGCGGTGTCACAGGGAAGATCAAGGTACCATGCTTAAAATGAAAATGGTCCCTGCTTTTGTTTCTGTCTTTTGACTTCATTCATGGAAGACTGGTGGATGTACCTGTATCAGTTGTGTGAGAGCCCAGGGACATATTCTGGAATAAATGGTGACTGCATCCTGGCTGTCCGTGTTTTTCAGGTGGACAGCTCTCGGTCTGTGAGCCCAGAGGTATCTGTATGTGAATTATGTGATGGGTATTTATGGAGGGTGTGTGGGATAGCCTCCCTCCTCCTTGCCCCTACCACCCCACCCAGCACAAAGAAGAATGCCTTTGTGCTTAAGTTTTCAGTAGCACGTTGGCGTTGGATGTGACTGGTGAACTTGTAGGCTTCTGTCCGTGGGAAAAGGCTCTCCTTTTCCCTTAGCCTGTCTTGTGCAAGGTGTGACCCTGGGATGGGTTGTGCCCCCCAGGGGCACATGCAGTGGATGAATAATTTTGATCTGAGGTCTACCTGTCTGAACTTAATACCCACAATCAGTGGATTAAAAAGAATCTAAAATTACTGCATGAAACTGAGTAAGATATTCCGGATCAAGTCATCACCGAACAAAAATGGATACTGACGGTGGACAGCAGGGGTTTCGTGATTCACTAAGTACTGATTTGAAAATGGTGTATATATGTGAATATTTGTGCTGTCCCTACTTTTTCTGAGTTGAGCCTGTAGCAGCTGTGGCAGAAAATCCACTCACCTTGGCATGATGGGAAAGTCCCTTGGTTGCCTAGGGCTGAAACCTAGATGCTGAGTATGCTCACGCTTCTTCAACACGTACTGTGGGCCGAGCCTGCAGAATACAGGGATGAATAGGCCGAGGTTCCCATCCTTCAGAGGCCACAGGCGCTCAGCAGTGGGGGAAGTTTACATCTCCAGGGAAGATGTATATATGATGTGTAATGCAGTGGTATCCGGAAGGGAAAAAATAAAACAGATCAATTCAGATGGCATTTTGTCATCTTTAGCTGCATAATCTAACAGTAATAGCATCCTACCAACTTATTACCTACATGACAAATCTTTCAACCCTACAAAGTGGAGAGGGAGAGGGAGAGGGAGAGGGTGAGAGTGTGTGTGTGTGTGTGTGTGTGCGCACGTGTGTGCATGCAGAGCTAGTGTTCAGACAGACTGCTTTGTGCCTGCTGATTCTAAATTAATCTGTAGGAAGATTTGCTTCTAGAGTTCTGATTTCATGTTCTTGGGAAGGTATATTTTTATTGTTGGAGGGATTACAGATCCTTTTTAAAGTTTATCTTGCTTTCTAAAAGGAGCGGGATTAATCATAAGCCCATTTTGAGAGTGATACTCATTTAAATTCATTCTCAATAATTATTTCCTTTTTAAATCAAGGCCCAGTTTATATTGTGCAGGTAGAATGGAAATAGTATAGCATTCATTCCACTGTGGGCTATTTATTGGTGACAAGATGAGGAGGGTGGTGCCCAGGTGGCTGAGGTGATCACACTGTTGCGTTGATCTGGGGGTGGGGAGGGCGATGATGTGTTGTGCTTGTGACATGCCTCTCGTTCTCACCAGTCTACGCCTGCAAGCTCTCGGACCGGGAACATCCACTCTACCTGCGTTTGGTAGCAGGTCCCAGAACAGACACACTCAGTTTTGTTCTTCGCGAACATGAAATTGGAGAGGTAAGTGATTGTTCATTCTTGCTTTAAACTCTGCAGACCAGCTGGTCCTGTTTGATCGCTCTGGTCTAGTGACTCTACCACTGACTGCGGAGGAGGAGGGGTGGGGANGGAGGAGGAGGGGTGGGGAGGGGAGGGGGAATGTGTGTGTGTGTGTGTGTGTCTGCCTGTCATGGGAGGAGAGGTGGTCCTATGGAGGCAGGGTGTTTTTGAATTGTCAGAAATGAACCCAGAGTTAGTCTACAATATAATTTTCTTGTAACACTCATTATTTTGGTCTGTAATTTTCAGAGGTGGAAGGATATACACTTTTTTTATAACTTGATCACCACCCAGTCTCATTTTCACCCTTTCCACCTCCAAATTACTCTAATCCAGCTGAGCTTTGAAAGTCGACACTCTCCATATGTTTGCTGGTAATCAAAGTCTCCAGGCTCCTTTGCTCTAAAGGGAATAAAGGGAAACACAGTCTCTTTACTGTGAAAGCCATTTAACTTTCTAGACTCTTCCTTTCCTCTTTGCCCAGATGATTTAAGAATGTATGTCTGTACGTGCATTGTTTGCCATTTTCTCTCCAAGAAGGATTGTATTTAGGTCAGTTCAGTTGAGGGAAAAGGCACTTTAGACTGTCTCTAGATCAAGTGTCAGTTGAGTAAATCTCCCAAGCTCTGGGTCTCAGCCTTTTGTCTAGAATCGGAAATGGCATGAATTGTCCGTGTAGAACATTTTATGATGCAGTGAGAATGGTTCTAGGTTAAAAGTTAAAAAACCAAGACTCTGCTTCCTACCATTCCTTTTACCAGATTAGGAGTACAACTGTGGGTAAATCTACTCTTTTCAGTCCTCAGTTTTAAAATCTGTAAAGTGGGACTTGAAAAGGTGGTTTTGAGTCACAAATCAGAAATGTATGTAAACATGCTTGGTAAAGAGTATGTTTATATGTCAGTGTAAATTGGAACTTTATTTAAGGGAGTTTTAGGAAGACAGTGATTTGGGACATTTTGGAAGTTTCTTTTGATCTTTATGTTTTGAAATCTTTAAAATCCACTCTCATTTTGAAGAGAGAGCTTGGTTACAAAAGTCTAAAATTTGAGGTTTTGGTTGGCACATGATAGTCTACCCTCTGCAAACCCAAGTCAGACATATCAGCATAGCCTTGTCAGCATCTTAACTTTCTTGGTGCTGGGTTCTGAGTGTTGCACATCTTTTAGTTAGTGTAATTGGAGCTGCATTGTCTGGGAGGGAATTATGTTGGCTTAGTTTTGAAATTCACTTTACATTGTGTTCTAACATTCCAGATTGCTTTTCTGACCTCTCTATGGTATGCTTGTGTCTCAAGATTTTGAGGTTAACTGAATTGAGAGAAGAAACTTTCCATAGCTGTCAGAGAGTGGGAGGGAGATGCTATTTTATAATGTCTTTATTTTGGAGAACTTATGTGAAAAATAAATTGTTAATTTTCAAATTAACAGAGTATTCTAATGCAGACAGTTCTGTTCTCCTGCTTCACTTCTCATTTTCTTTAGTAACTAGCTCAATCAATCTCCAAGAGCCAGTCTCCTTCAATCATCGATCCACTTGGTGATTTTATTCTGTCTCCTCTCTCTGCACTTGTAATAGGTTATCCTGTTTTTCCCTACCCCACATGCCCCGGGAGTCCCCCCTCAGACCTTGCTCTTGGCCGAGATAGTGGTGCTCAGCCCAGGACTGAGGGCCTCCTTTTGGGAGGGGAGGACATGTAGTTTGGAAAGAAACCTCCCAGGTGATGCCACATACCCTTCTTGATATTTACTTCTTAAAAAAATTTTTATCTATTTTTTTTTAGAAAAATACCATGAACATTTTGTGCCTGCCAAATACCAGGTGCTATTAGGGAAAGTGAAGTCAGAAGCTCAAGGGCCAAAGACAAAGCCCACAGAGTTGGAAGTACAACAGATCCAGTGCAGACAAGAGAAGTACTAAGCAAATAATTATAATACTATATAGATCTTTTGTGATCAGGCAGTGATCAAGGCTTCCAGCGATCAGTGAAAGTTTCTAAAAGACATAATCCTGACTGAGAGAGAAGGGAAGGAAATCATGGAAGGCTTCTTAGAGAGAGTGGCATTGAGACTGGGACTTGAAGGTTGAGGAGGAGTTTGCCAGGCAGAGTGGAGGAGGGAAAAGCATGTGCAAAGCCACGCAGGGTAACGAGTGAGGGGCACAGGGACGGAGATGGGACTGGAGAGGGGAGGGTCTTTCAGACATAGCAGAAACACCCACGGGAAGCCCTTGAATGACTCCAGACACGGAGGGTCATGCCTAGATTGGCGTTCTAGAGAGAGTATTCAGGCTGGCTGTTTGGGGGAACAGATTAGGGAATGGAAAAGTGGAGCTAGGAGGTTATCCCAGGGTTGGAGGGGAGGGTGGTGGTGGATAGGAGGGGTTGAGATTGACAGTGGGAACGGGGGAAGAAGGCAGTGATGACTAGGACCCCACGGAGAGGGAGGGTGGAGGGAGTATGGAGTTGAGTTTCATGCTTCTGTGGCTTAGTATCTAATGGAGTTAGGTGTTTGCTCTTAGAGCCCTTTTGGAGGACGCTGGGAGGAGGGGAGCAGCGGGCAGTGGGAGTGAGCTGAGGTAGGGATGTAAGGCCGGCCAGGAGGCTCAGCTCTCATCCACCAGGACTTCTGAGAAGGCCGAGCGTTGGGCAGTGTGAGTCAGGAGGGGAAGGCAGTCAGCCTCCTGTGCTCCCCGCCTTCCTTGTTCCTAAGTCTTGAATTAATAAACACCTGGCATTTTTCATTTTTGCGTTCCCTCACAGTGGGAAGCCTTCAGCCTGCCAGAGCTACAGAATTTCTTGAGGATCTTGGACAAGGAGGAAGACGAGCAGCTACAGAACCTGAAGGAGCGCTACGCGGCCTACAGACACAAGCTGGAAGAAGCCCTCAGCCAGGCGTGGAAACCGGGGTAAAGTGGGGGGCTCCCTGCCCCTCAGGGACGGCGCGGGACCTGCGTGTGCACCGGCGGCCAGGGTCTCTCTTGTCGGAGGGCGGTTTTCTTGCCCTATGATGCCAGGGCCTTTCCTCTTGACACATCTCTAGATCTAGTTTCCCCAAACTGGTCACGCAGCATCCTGCAGCTTGGGCGTCCTCTGTCAGGGATTCTGCAAGCTTGTTCTGTTAACCGCACCACGGTGTTACCTCTTGGCAAGCTGTGAACCTGTGGTCTCATCTGGAGCATTCTAGAGTGCTTTGAAGCATGGACTTTGAGGTTTTTTATTTTTCCTTATTTTCTTTTAGTTAAATATATGATGATGTTAAGCTTAAGGTTGTGCAAATGATTTTTTAAAAGCTTAACAAGGACTCTTTCTGAATACTTGTCTTATGTTGAAACTA
>SJYQ01095524.1:11093-66232 GCA_006410935.1 Redunca redunca
CCCCCCCCCCCCCGCATCCACTCCCAGCTGACCACAGAGGAGGGGGGTTCTTAGCTTTTTAACAAAAGTGCATGTTCCTGCAGACCAAAGAAGTGCGTGTGCAATAGGAGCCTTCCTTAAAACAGGTTAAATAATCTCATTTTACGCAGTAGTTAGTCTGAAACCAACAGGAAAGGTGTCTTGTGCTTCTAGAGGGCCTTCCAGTCTGTTTGTAGTCTAGATAGTGTTTATAAATTCCCAAGGAATTGTTAACACTTTGGTGACACCTAATGGATTCTTTTTGAAATTCCAAGGTGCTTCAGTTCTTTGCCTCCTAAGTGAACTGTGCCTTTTTTAAAAATTGCATTTCTGTTCCCTTCTTGGTGGCTCTTCTGACTTTTCAGAGAACACCCGTCTTGTTGGAGGCAGATGTGTCGCTTCTGCTATGCCACACACGCTACTGAGACAATCATATCTTCCTAAGCTTTTTAAGGAAAGTTGGAAAGAAACCCAAAAAAGTAGAACTAGCTATAAAATATGTATGGCACATCTTGTTTAATTTTGCATGTAAGTTCCTTTTAGTGCCTCAGTGAGGTTTTAGTGACATTGTCAACCAATACTTTACCTTCAATGTTCAGGGAATGCCTTCATGATTTTTATACTGGTTTTACTCTTCAGACTATGGCTTAGGTGTGAGTGTACTGTTATCACCTGGTCTTTTAATTACCCATCCCAGTAAGCTCATATTTTGTGAAGCCTTTGTTTCTCAGATTGACACTGTTTGAACCTTAAAGTAGTACCTGATGGGTATCTGTGAAAGTTTTTTTTTTTTTTTTACTTGAAGTAGATTGTCTAAATTAGGCATCCTCGTCTGTGTGATCCGGGACCTCGCTCATTGTCATGTGCACTACAAGTTTCAGTTTGGAAAACTTACTGTGTTGAAGTCCTGTCGGTTCATGATTCCTGAAGACCAATGGTCTCTCCTGAACACTGGTGACTGCAGCATTTTTAATGTGTAAGAGGCCACTGAGGCCAGAAGATTTTAAAAAACTATTGTACAAATTCTTATGTTAAATTTAACTATCTAAGCTTTGCTGTAATACTGTTTTCTCTTCAGTATGTGATGGTACAGGAACGAGGTTAAATGAAGGGGTGGTATTGCAGGGGAGCATTTTAAATCAGAGAAGTTAAAAAAAAATTATAATATTTATAATTTTCATGAGTTTATTTTTATGGGGAAGAGTTTTTTTTCCCTAAAATTGTTTCTGGAATGGCAAATTGTTTCCATTATTAAAAGTTGAAGTTGTTAGTTGATGTTTGTGTGTTTTTATTTATGGTAATATGCCGGATAAAAGAAGGTCATGGGCGTGGGAGGAACTGCTTTTGAAGATAATTGTGGACATGGGCTGAAATGTGACAGTTTTCAGTGGGTTTGTATGGTTCACATTTGTGCTTCCAAATGTCACTTTGCCTTTGCCTTACCATCTGGGGAAGAGAACTGGAGGTGAGTGTTTGCCCACATTCCTAAAACAGTGAAATATACGTATATTTAGAAGTGTATGAAGTGTATACATACAAGTATATGAAGCACATGAATAAAGCATTATTATAAAGTGGCTGCCCTGTGACCACTACCAAGAGAAAACATTGTCCCTCCCTTAGCAAGTCTTCTCCTTCACCTGTTCCTTTCCTGAGACCTCCCACTGTTGGCTGCCCTGGGGCTTCGCCGGTGTGTGCGGGCTTTCTCTAGCTGTGGTGCGCGGGCTTCCCATCGTGCTGACTCCCCTTGTTGCAGAGTGCGGACTTCAGTGGTTGTAGCGCATGGGCTCCGTAGTTGGGGCACACAGGCTTAGTTGTCCTCCAGCATGTGGAATCTCCCCAGACCAGGGATCAAACCCATGTCCCTTGGATTGGCAGGTGGATTCCTAACCCCTGGACCACCAGGGAAGTCCCCTCTCACTCTTAAAATAGACCACTTTGAACCTTACATTATCTCTCTTTTTGTGACTGTGACTCTCTCTCGCAGGATTGGGTGCACAACTGCTTCTCTTCACAGGCTTCCAAGCCTGGTGGAGACAAGTGATTTTACTACTGCGCCGACCCTAGAGGAGGCGGGGAAGTAGGTGCCAAGCTGCACCAACTGGTGAAGGGCAAAACATTTAAGTGCCACACCTGCTTCGCAAGTGAAAATATTATGGTAGAAATGATGGCTCAATATAGGTCTTTTTCACAAAAATAACCAGAAGAATCTAGTTTAGAAGTTTGGCCTGGGTTACTACCCAAGGTGCTGTTGGGAATGTCTGGGAATCTTTATCTCTTTAAGGGAGTTAGCTTCTTGCCCAAGGAATTTGTCATCAGTTGATAATTAAATGAATATTCTTATGTTGCAAAGTTACGTCTCAAGGATTTGTACATTGCTTTGGGACTTTGTCATGTGATCCTAATTAGGAGTTTTTCTGTTTTTGAATGTTTGAATGAAAGGAGGAGTCTATATCCAGATCTTTTATATATGTGTGTATATATATAATAATATATATTATTAAAATATATATTTCATATATATACTTCTTATTTATTTACTTTTGGCTGCACTGGGTCTTTGTGGCTGCACAGGCTTTTCTCTGGTTGTGCTGAGCAGGAGCTACTCACCAGCTGTGGGGTCTGGATTTCTCACTGCAGTGGCTTCTCTTGCTGTGGAGCACAGGGGCCGGGGGCACAGGCTTCAGCAGCTGCAGCTCCTGGGCTCTAGGGCACAGGCTGAATAACCGGCACATGGGTTCAGCTGCTTCGTGGGATGTGGGATCTTCCCAGATCAGGGGTCAACCCTGAGTCTTCTGCATTTTCAGGTGGATTCTTTACCACTGAGCCATCAGGGAAGCCCCATATACAGATTTTCATTGATTGGCCATGGGGTTATGTTCTGTTAAACCCATCATAAGTTGGAAATATATAGTAAGTCAAAAATGCATTCCATACACATCATCTCCCAAACATCATAGTTCTGCTTAGCATACCTTAAACCTGCCCAGGACACATGCATTAGCCTACAGTCAGGCAAAGTCATCTGACACAAACTGTGTTAAGTGTTGAATATCTCATGTAATTTATTGAATACTCTCCTGAAAGTGGAAAACAGAATGGCTGGGTACGGAATGTCCCCCCCCCCCCAGAATGTTGTAAGTATATTGGTTGTTTACCTTCATAAACAAAAAAATATATCACTAGCCTGGGAAAAGATCACAATTCAAAATCCCAAGTACATTTTCTAGTGAATGCATATCACTTTCACACTACTGTAGTCAAGAAACCGCTAGTCAAACTATTGTTAAGTTGGGGACCTTCCGTACTGTAATAGCAAATTCAGACACAGTGCTTACTATGTTCTAGGCATTATTCTAACAAGTTTAATATGTATTAATTCAGTTTCCCCCCATGAGATTGGTATTGTCAACACTCTCATTTTACAGATGAGGAGACAGAGACCCATCGAAGTCCAGCAGCTTGCCCACGGCCACTCTGTGAGTGAACAGATGTCCCTTCCTGTGCACCAGCTTTCCCTGTAAGGTCTACCCTGTTTTTCAGTAAAACTGCCTAATAAGGGCCCATTAGAATGCCGGTAGTGGGCAGTTCAACTGAAATCAGGCCGGTTAGTAGAGCTGGGATCTGTAGGAAATGGAAGGAAGGCAACAGGCTTGATGTCAGAGCGCTTTATCATCCTTTTGCTGTTGTTCACTTAGCTTTCCATTTAAGTGGTTACACTAAGTTACAGAGAAGGAGATGCCTACCTGTGTTTTCATTTACAGGTTCTTGTTGTGTGCAAGAAGCTGACAGGGTAGGTAACCGAACCTCATGTTCTCACTGCAATCAGTAAGATAATTCCCTGGATCCCCTAGAGGAATAGCTTCAAGAAGTCAGTTCCCAGGAACCACTAAGTACTTGTGAAGGCTGGAGTTTTGCTTCCTTATCAAGGATGAGTGTCTCCAAAGAAAAATGGGAAACTAAATATGCAAATTCTTGCAAGTGTACATTTGCCTGGTGTGAATCACTGCTTGCTTAATTAAGTGCTTAATTAAGAAAACAGATCTGTATAAGGATGGGGTGAGAAATGGGCCAAGGGGTGGTGGTGGAAAGGAGTGGGCAGATTAAATAGCTGTCAGTTGAATGTATTAATTCTATCTGTAGGATTTTTTTGGTTTTTAAATTTTTCCTGGTTTTTGGATTTTTAGAGGTTGGTAGTTTGGGGTTTCATTTTGGGTTTGTTTTTTGGCAGGTCTTTCTCTTTAATTCTATAAGGTGAGACTGACCACGTAGATGACAGACCTTCTAATCTTCGTATTGGTTTCCAGAGTCACTTGTGACTCACTTGGTGGCAGTTGAACTCAGAAAGCTCCTCTTCCCCTTTCTGAGAAAGGTGAGTATTGGCATGTTTAAATGTTTGCACACAAACAGAAAATATCAGGACCCTTTGTAAACTTAAAAGAAGTTGGGTTTGGGCTTTGTGGCTAGGAGGGAGTCCCTTTATCCAGGAGAGTTGGTTTTGGTCTTTCTAGGCAATGAGGCTTGCCATGGATGTTCCTCTGTCTTCAGCAGCCACAGGTCTGCTTGTGGCCTGACGTGTGCACCCTCCCCTCGCTTTAGCCACCCTGTGTGGACACGGGAGATTGATTAAACCCTGTGCTGTTCCTTTTCTCTGGAGTTCTAGGGGACTCTGATCCAGAGGACGTTCTGATTTTCAAATGAGAGAAAACTTGCTAAAGTTTTAGTCATTCTGGAGCAGCACCCTGAGGTGTCTTTGCCAAAAGTTAGAATCCTTGAATTATGGGCTGGGAGGTGACAGCTTAAATTCACATCTTTTTCATACATGTGTGATCGCCCAAGGGAAATCTTCCAAGTCCCTGACTTTGTGGTAAAACTTAACATGTTATTAAATGCCTGATTAATAAAAGAAGCTTGTCTGAGAATACTCAGCAGCCTTAGAAATAAAAACACTTGGCTATCAGCCTTCAGAAAAGCCCAAGCCTCATTGCCTTAGTTCCAGATAAACTTTGTGCAGGAGTTTGTGTGCTGGGGAAAGGTCTGTGTGTCAGGCAGACAAGGAGCTAGTGTGCAGGATATGGGTGAGGCCGGAAGTGATGTTCCTGACCCTCGTGTCATACCTGTGCCACCCTTGTAACACCCTCTGCTACTGGCTTGTTTTTAAAACTTTTGTTCTATTCCAAGCAGAGGCACTATAGTTCTTGGGGGAAAAGTTGTTATGAAGCTAGTAGTTGGGAAAGGGTAGTGTTTAAGATCTGTTAGATGCGATTTTAAGACAAAAATGAGGTTATTACTCGTTTCTTTATAGACTACCTATACGTGCTGATTTTTAAAAGGCAGACTTTTCTATACCCTACCCCAAAGCTAATACTAAGCCCTGAGAACCTCCTACTTTAACAGTTCAGTTCAGTTCAGTCGCTCAGTCGTGTCTGACTCTTTGCGACCCCATGAATCGCATGTTTTTTTCAAATACTAAATGTAAATCTTAGAGCTCTGCGGAGTTATTTCATCGATTGAAGGGATATATCCAGGTGCACAGTTGTCTTTAAACAAATTACTTCCACACTGAGAGTAATGGCCGGCCTGCAAAGCGACTCCCTGTCTTGCCTCACTTAGCCCTGGAAAGGATAGTTCTTTGTATAGTGTTACCCCGTGCCCCAGCCATGCATGGCTAATTGGATTTTAGTTAGGCCTTGGATACAAGACTGTTGATCGATTAGCCTTTCTTAAAATTCTAAATAAAGAAACAGAGGAATTGTAGTTAGTCTGTGATGGTACTCATAAGCCAGGGGACTGAAGCCACCATTGAGCCTTGTGTCAGAAGCAGAGAGAGACTGCAGAGAGAGCAGGAGAATGGAGAAGCAAGAAGCCGAGAGGAGAGTCTGTGTGGCCTCTGGAAGGTGAAGAGAGTAATTGTTAGCTGTTGAATTTCTCCTGGTACCCTCTTCCCTCAGAAAGGAATTTTCTTTGTTGACATGAGCTCTGTACTCATGTGCCCATTTCTACAATGGGGTCAAGAGTAGAAACAGAGAAATTTATGGTACTAAATGCCTTTTAGAAAAGATGAAAGGGCTCAAACGCATGACCTCAGCCGCCTCTTTAAAGAAAAGCAGAAGAAAGGAAGTGATAAAGAGTGGTAACAAATGAAACAGAAAACAAACAAAATCAGCGAAACCAAAAGTAAGAGATCAGTGGAGTTGGTAATTCTCTAACCATACTGACCAGGCAAGAAAGAGAGGACACAAATTATTAACACCACTGTTAGGAACAGGCGCGGTGACATCACTACAGATACGTTCATAGTTTAGGTCCTTGCATTGCAATAAGTTTACTTAAAAATTAGTGTTATTTATTTTGAAAAAACCAAGGTGAGTTCTACATATTCCTAATTTTGTCTAGTTTTGAAAAATTTGCCAAGGGACAAATGCTGATGTTACTGGTACTATCAACTGGTTCCCACAGTTATTTACAGTATTGTAACTTTAATGCATATGATCAATACTATTCTAACTTAATACTTGTTTTTCATATTATTAGAAATACAGTAGGATTTCTGCTTATTAAAATGGGAATTATGATAGTTTCCTCCCTCTCTTCCATCCCCCCCCCCATTCCCCTCCCTCCCTCTTCTTTCTTTTTCCACAAACAGAACTAATTGTAATCATAGTTGAGGAATGAGTGTGTCTGTTTTACTGTTGGGTTCTGTGATACCTATCTTCTTACAACGATCCTTTTTTTATTTTTTCAGTAACACTTCACTTCTATTAGTTCTTTCTGTTCTTCGCACAAAAAGAAACTTGAGCAGGACACTGAGTGTTTTAACTTGTTTTATTCAACAAGTACTTTTAAATTACCCGAGGATGTTAGGACTATGTCCATTACGGTGAGAAAGAACATCATGGTCCTGTCTTCACTGAAACTGGTTTGCTTCAGTTTCCATGTGTAATGAAAACCGGCAAGTGTCACAAAGATGAAATACAGAGCGCTGTGAGAGTTTATTACTTAAGCTTTTAGAGAAGGCTTCCTAGAGGGAGTGATTTAGAGCTGGGATTTTTAAGGATGAGTTGGAGTTACCTGGCAGATTTTATGATTTACGGGAAAATTTTCTGCGTAAGAGCCACTGGTTTCTCAAGCCTTTCTTTCGGTAGTGTGTTATGTTGGCGTCACTCTTGCTGTCTTGCCTGTTATGAGAAAGGAACTTACAGAGTGCTAAATCTCAGTGGGTTCTGAGTTCATCTTTGGCAGGGGCAGAGTTAAAATTTACAGTAGCCATTGCCCTGGATCAGCTGTTTTCCGCTGTAAAGTGGAGAGGGCATCATGTTTGCTTTCTTCATCAGATTCATGAGGGCCAAATAAGATAATGAAGGTCAAGGTACTCTGCACGCTGTGAAGTCTGATGTAGTGTAAGGTGGTCCTGTTTTCCAAATTCTTCTTCCTATAGTGGTGGTATGGCTGTGTTACTCCTGGGCCGGGATGTTTACATATCATGTTGACACATTCATTCATCTAAGAAGCATCACCTAGGAGGTAATTTCGAAGAGGGACATTTTTTTCAAAGTGAAATTTTTTGTTATTGTTTTTTAATCTCATGCTTAAGGAAGGCAAAACACTCAAGATCCAGGGCAATTAACAGACCAAAAAAATCTGCATTCAGAGCCTTTCCATGCGCCGCCCCCCCCCGTAAATATAATGGCAGAGCGGTCTGTCTGCTGACAAGTTAGACCCACAAGGCTCAGAGCTGCGGGGACCAGGGCTGCCCACGCTGTCACGCTCCTGTAGGTGCCGAGCGATCCAGACCAGAGGGTCACGTGCGGGTGTCATCTGGGGGCCCTGGCCTTTGTTTCTCGTCCGGTGCTGTCGTGTGTGAATTCTCACCCCAGATAGCAGTCTCTCTGGGGACTGGGGCATGTCTTCAGCTCTCTGGGCTGGGGGGGCGCAAAATGTCTGTGGGACTAAACATTTCATCATGTTTGGAAACAGCCAGTTGGGCAGCTTGGAGAAGGAATGGGGCTGTTCTGCAAGGCTTCCTGCCTCTCCTTGTAAAGTCAGTGTTCACCCCCGGCTGAACCCTTCACCAGGGCCCTAAGTGGCAATACAGGGAGGAAGGGGGCAGGGTGACCGAGGCCCCGTTTTTGTGTTCCCCTGCTGTACAGAAGACCAGACTCAGCATCCCAGAAGACCACACTCAGGATCCCAGGCTTCGTTCTCTGTGGACTCATCCATAAAAGTGCAGTCACTGGCTGAAGGCTGCATGATGGATGACTCAGTAAGTGGCCCCTCATTCCAGACTGCTGAAAGGATCCAAGTTCTTGTGTTGATGTCAGGTCTAATAAAGTTGCTACTCACGTGATCTCAGAGGAGCTGGGAAACACAGGAGACCTGGGGAAGAAAAGGACATAGGGAAGCCACTTTTCTTCAGGACTTAAACAGAAGCGGCTGCATTTCTGAGCTACTTTCCTAGCATTAGGACGAGGCAAAGGAGTAGCGTCTGATGGTCTTGATTTGGACAACAGGTGCCTCAGAAGCCAAGCCAAGATCTTGGCCTGCAGCAGCTGCTGAAAGAGCAGCTCCGCCCCTGCGCTGCACTCTCTCTCCCACACACCAACTTTTGTGGGTAATAGAGACCCTCTGGAGGGAAGACTTGGACTTGTGTCTGGGGCCTGCCAGCCTAGAGTCCATTAAAATGTTTTCCAGCATGTGCTGAGAACAATACTTTCAGTTCAGTTCAGTCGCTCAGTCGTGTCCGACTTTTTGCGACCCCATGAATTGCAGCACGCCAGGCCTCCCTGTCCATCAACTTGCGGAGTTCACTCAAACTCACGTCCATCGAGTCGGTGATGCCATCCAGCCATCTCATCCTGTCGTCCCCTTCTCCTCCTGCCCTCAACCCCTCCCAGCATCAGTCTTTTCCAGTGAGTCAACTCTTCGCATGAGGTGGCCAAAGAACTGGAGTTTTAGCTTTAGCATCATTCCTTCCAAAGAAATCCCAGGGCTGATCTCCTTCAGAATGGACTGGTTGGATCTCCTTGCAGTCCAAGGGACTCTCAAGAGTCTTCTCCAACACCACAGTTCAAAAGCATCAATTCTTTGGCACTCAGCCTTCTTCACAGTCCAACTCTCACATCCATACATGACCACTGGAAAAACCATAGCCTTGACTAGATGGGCCTTAGTTGGCAAAGTAATGTCTCTGCTTTTCAATGTGCTATCTAGGTTGGTCATAACTTTTCTAACAAGGAGTAAGCGTCTTTTAATTTCATGGCTGCAGTCACCATCTGCAGTGATTTTGGAGCCCAAAAAAATAAAGTCTGACACTGTTTCCACTGTTTCCCCATCTGTTTGCCATGAAGTGATGGGACTGGATGCCATGATCTTCGTTTTCTGAATGTTGAGCTTTAAGCCAACTTTTTTTACTCTCCTCTTTCACTTTCATCAAGAGGCTTTTTGGCTCCTCTTCACTTTCTGCCATAAGGGTGGTGTCATCTGCATATCTGAGGTGATTTTTTTCCCGGCAATCTTGATTCCAGCTTCTGCTTCTTCCAGCCCAGCGTTTCTCATGATGTACTCTGCATAGAAGTTAAATAAGCAGGGTGACCATATACATCTGTGACGTACTCCTTTTCCTATTTGGAGCCAGTCTGTTGTTCCATGTCCAGTTCTGTTGCTTTCTGGCCTGCATATAGGTTTCTCAAGAGGCAGGTCAGGTGGTCCGGTGTTCCCATCTCTTTTAGAATTTTCCAGTTTATTGTGATCCACACAGTCAAAGGCTTTGGCATAGTCAATAAAGCAGAAATAGATGTTTTTCTGGAACTCTTTAGCAATCATATAAAGAAGCTTCTACTAGGTTTTGGTAGTTACAGCTGCAAACTGGTATTTATTTATACCTTTCAGTTTTATAATGTGCAGATTTTCTTCTGCCTTTGGAGATAAGTTGCACCTCTACCACTGGGCAGCTTTGCCCTGTCCCAGGTACCTACCGTTTTATAGGTTTTGGCTAAAGGTTTGTCCCATTTTCTCTTGGCCAATTAGGTTTGGTCATTATGTTAGTTATACATTGCCATACGTAGTTACAAAAATATTTTTTTTCTTATGATGAGGACATTTAATAGGAACTCTTAGGAAACTTCAAATATGTAATACAGTACTGCTAACTATAGTCACTATGCTGTACGTTAGACCCCCATGGCTTTATAAGTAGAAGTTGGTACCTTTGGACCCCCTTTCACCTGTATATCCTACTCCCCAAACGCCACCTCTGGCAACCACCGTTATCTGTTCTCCATAGCGATAAGCTTGGTTTTCTTTCCTGTTGTAATTGTTCATTATTATTTTTTAAATTCCACATATTAGTGAGATCATAAAGTATTTGTCGTTGTCTTACTTAATGCCCTCAGGGTCTATGCATATTGCCACAAGTGGCAAGATTTCATTCATTTTTATGGCAGAATAGTATTGTATATATATACATCTTATTTATCCATGCATCCCTTGATGGATACTTAGGTTGTTTCTGTATCTTGGCTATTGTAAATAATACATAGGCTGTTTCTGTATCTTCACTATTATAAATAATGCTGCAGTGAATATGGGATTTCAAATTAGTGTTTTATGAGCTTGGGTAAACTGAGTTAAAGAGCCTAGCTGCAGAGCCCTTTTTGTCACAATGCATGCTAATTACAACCATTCTTTGTATTCCTCTGCTCTTTGAGGACCTGTCAGCATATCAGAAGTGCAGGTCACGAGGATCTAGATCTCAGGTCTTACCAGCTTAGAGTGTCATGAAAGCGTCCTCTCAAAGACTGAGACTTAGAACGGTCATCTTCTCTGTGGTCCTCCTGAAGCCAGCTCCCATGTTCCACATGTAAATCTTGTCTTACGGAGGAATCCCTAGGCCATCAGTAAAGTTCTCTGCATCGAGCTTTCAGCTGGGGGCCTTAGGTTCTCTGCTCTTGCCACAACAGACTTTAAGGCACACATATGACTAGCCCATTAAACCCACTGTGGGTAGAGAAAGAAGATGAAACAAATACTAAATGTGTATATGTTTGGTTCTATAGGGCAGTGTAGTCTCAGTGGGAATAGGCAGGGTGCAAGTTAGAAAAATGGATGGAGTTGGCTGTACTTACCCTCACTTTGAGTCTATGCAGATAAAGTCTCCTCTCCCAAGGTGAGTTGATACTGTGATGAATCCAAGTATTTGTTTTTCTGATGGTAGTCTGGAAATTTAATGGGTGTCTTCTCACCTGTTTTTCTGGTCTTCAGAACGTCTAAGAGGCAACCTACTACATCTGAGATTGGCAAATTACGGCTTTTTTCTTTGATGATGGAACATAGCCATGCATATTCAGTTGTGGGTTGTCTATGGCTACTTTTGTACTGAAACAGCAGAATTATGTATCTGCGATACAGACATGACCTGCAAACCTAAAATACTATCCCTTTAAGAAAAAAAGCACATCAACCCCAGTAGGACTTCATTTCTCATTTACGGCAATGGATCACGTGACTAGATATCAAGGCAAAGCACCTTTGGAGGTGAGTTTATCTAATTAAAGCTGGCTAAGTTTTTTTTTTTCCCCTCCAAACTAAATGCATGAAGAATTATCAGGAAGATTTTCTGCATGCTACCCATCAGGGACACATACATGATCTTTCCAGGTAGGGACTATAGTACCCCATGGAAACAGCCCATCTCCAGTACTAGGTGAGCCATTAAAACATTAAACAGTATATAATAACAACAAAGAGTCAAAATTACTATTTGTAGACTAAAACAAAGGACACATTTCCACTACAACAGAAATAAATTTTAATTCATTGAAAAGTGCAGCAGTGAACAGGGTCCTTCGAAGGGCACTTTCTAAGTCAAATGACTGAGATGACACACAGCCAGGGCAGGAGAACTTCCAGGAACAGATGAGGCAAACACAGAAATTCACAAATTCAGTGGGACCTAAGTGGTGGTGAAACGAAAGAATTCCCACCTAGTTCCACTGGTGGATCAGTTTAAATACCCCTTTGCTGTCAGGATCCTGGGACAATTTATCTTCTTCTGTTCAAATACTAGTCCTTAGACACTTAAAAATAAATTTAAGAACAGTTGCCAGACTACCCTAGTGTTAATTAAAACATTTAGAAACAGCACCACTGGTCGAATTCAAAGATGCTTGAAAGGCAGTCCCTACTTTTTAGTTGCAGGGAATGTTATTGTATTTGAGGGAGAGCTTTGTAATAGGAAGTCATATAAGGCAAAATCTTTATTCATCCCCAAGATCTCTGTTCATTCCTAATAGTTACAGTTCTCTATGCTGAAGGGCACCTGGTCTTCTTAAAAGGGAAAATAAACCTCCAGTCAGTACAATTGAGAGAAAAAAGGCAAGCCTCCTGCAGTGAGGCCCTTATACATAGTCTGAAGAATTTCAGTGCATTTTGTGGTCTGTTAGTCTATAAACTGAGGCTTCTTTATGAAAGATGATTTTAGCATAGATCCAGAGAATGAAGCCAGTCCAAGAGAAAAACATTAGAGACTATTTAAAAATGAGAGGTACAAAGAGGGCTTCAGTCCATCCCCCTACCAACCCAACCCCAAATCTGCTGCATGTAAGAGCAGCTAGTTGATCTCAGTTACTCTCATGACCTCATCTGCCTTTAGGAAGCAACATCATAAACCTGAATAATATCACATCACAGTACAAGACCTGGTAAGAGTTGGTTTCTTTTTATTCGGGAATAACTGGTCAACTTTCATTAATGTGGAAACTGACTGATTAATGTTAAGAATCATAGAATAAAGCTGATATCCATACTCAACATTGTAGTTGGCTTTTAGTTACAAAACTGTTAGAATTTCTTTTCCTAAAACAGTTCAAACAGAAGTATTAATTTCTCTTGTCCATTTCACCTCTAAATACCACCATAGTTACTGGGATTGTGTGAGGTAAAGGAATAAACCGAATGGCTATTAACCCAACATGGCAATCTGGGATTGTGACAGAAAGTTACTTATTATGGCCATGTGTTACAATGTGCTTAAAGCTCAACCTAGGACCTTACATAAAGCTAAAATCACGACTGCCTGAGTTGGAAAGATGATAAATCATAGTTCCTCTTCTTACCTGCTGCCCCACCATCAACTAGCCTTCTTGTGAAGACAACATAAGAATGGGGATTAGTCTTTGAGGCAAGAGACAGAAATATAGGTGTTCTAAACAGTGAGGAAACATCAAAAAAAATCTGATTTTGACAGAAATAGTAAACAAGGCCCAAATTGCACCAGACTCCAAAAACTCAGGAAGTTAGCTGAAAGGGAAGAAGCTAAGTAGTTGGTACTTTACATCAACTCTAAAATTCTTACATCTTATAACAAAGGAACAGAATGTCAGCAAAATGCAGAGGGAGTGTCACAACTTCACTTGTGGGCCTGGAACCCGGGCTCCCTGCTGGGCAGGCACTCACTATACCTAATTTATGGCCTTTCATCTACCCTAGAGCCCTACCTACAGAAGGCCCTCAGAAAACACAGCCTTCACCAACCCTAGGAAGTCCTTCTCTGCTGCAATACTTAACCCACATTCCAATAGCCCTGGTGTTAACTGGCTCACTGTGTGAGCAGTCACTGGCAAGTAGATGTAACTACTTAGAATTAGCCTGCACCAAAAGCTTGCTACTGTTCTATTTCAATGAAGCACAAGCCCAGAATTCCCAAAAATGAACAGAGCTTGGTTGATAAGTTTTGAATTTGTGACCTTATCACACTGTGATGAATATTATAAAAAGTGTATTTTTACTAATCTAAAACCAATGGTTTTTGTTTTTAATCAGGTGGTTCAGCTCTGATGGTGATATCAAGCCATGTGATATTGGTATTTTTGATAGTGAAGTGCTTAATCTGGAATGCTATGCAGGTCCTCTGATTTTAGGTCAAGCTGGATACCAAAAACATTTCCCACCCCCGGCAAAGCAGTGCCATTTATGTGAATGGATTTATAAGTCCAGATCACATGGGGACTAATTAAAAACTGTGGCCCCAGGACAAAAAGGGTTTGGTGAGAACAAAGATCTCAGGAGTATTGTCATCAGCTAAATCAAGGGACCAGGGACAGCCACTCCTGACACACAGGCAGAGTTCACAGTTTAACACATTGCACAAGGAAGTCAGCTGATTGGGTTGCCTTTTCAAACAGGACTTAAAGCCAGTCCAGAAACCCTTCTAGGCGTGGTCTTGAAGACTAGCTACAGACACCTACTCCAATCACTTCATCAGAAAGAGGTGAGCAGAGATCCAACCGCACAGGTGCTACAGAAGGTGTTTGGAGAATCTTCGTGTCCTGACACTGCCATGATTGCTGAACATGAGACGAGGGTCAAACCTATACCTGGGGACAGAAAAAGCATACAACAATGTGGCGTTACTGCTGTGAGCCACTGAGTACTTCATTCAGAATATTAACTGGAAAGACTGGCAGGAGGGTTCCAAAAGCAGCGACTAAATCACCAGAAGATCTAGTGGGAAAGTCTAGTACAAAGCAGGAGGTACTTAGTAATTAAGAGCAATTCCACCATAAGTCAGCGAGCACAAAATAATATAGTAAAAGTGGAGAAAAGAAAAAGAGAAGTAAGGCAAATCTTGAAAGGTGTTAGGAGGAAAGCTTAAAGCTTTTCAGGGGAGGGAGGCTCCCTAGCCAGTGGTCTGGCATTGGGAGGAGGAGCTCCCAAAGCATTTGGCTTTGAAGGCCAGTGAGTTTAGACTGGGGGAGGGTGAAGACAGTGTGCACCAGGACCCAGGGGAAAACTATAAAGCAGCCTGGTTGCAAGAGTGTAGCTCTTGCTGAAAGCCCTTGCAGCGTTTTCAAAGCCCTGTCTTCTTTTTTGACACACCGTGGTGGGTTAGAGGTAAGGTATGCACTTCAGACAGGAGCTTGAGCCTGGCTTATTATGAACATAGGTACCTAAAGTCACTGACATCTCTGGCCACCAATAAAATAGGAAGGCAATTCCTGTGCAGTATCTAGCACATAAAATCAATTCTGCCTGCTGATGCAGACGACGTGGGTTTGATCCCTGGGTCAGGAAGGTCTCCTGGGGAAGGAAATGGCAACCCACTCCAGTCTTCTCGCTTGCGAAATCCCATGGACAGAGAAGCCTGGCAGCCTCTAGTCCATGGGGTCACAGAAAAGTTGGACACAACTTAGCAACTAAATAACAAAGGAATTTAAAAGCCAGGTGGACTATAAATAGCTTAAGCCAACATCAGCAAAGCTGGCATTGAGAATCTTAGCCCTAACCCTCCAGAATGTAAATAAGACACTTAGTGAATGGTTAAAAAAAACAAAGCAATTTCATGCAAGAAGGCATGAGAGAGTAAGGTGTTGTTCAGACCATCTGGATTATGTAAGTGGCTGAACCCCATTAAAGTCTATATAAACCTTAAGATTCTGCCAGGCAGGTGTGGAGATCTACTCATCTTGTGAACACCCAAGACAAGCCTCTCATACAAGCAAGCTGAGGCTTGTTCAAGCAAGATAATGTGTCCACGATCTACAGCTGTTTTGAGGATGGAGACAAGATGGCTGGGTAGAAGAATATGAACTTACATCATCTCATGAAGACACAAAAATCACAACTACCAAACAACCATTGGCAACCCCCCACCCCCAAACCTCCCTACACCCATGGGTGGGTGACCCACAAACTGGTATTTTATCACAGAGGTTCTCCCACCAGAGTGAAAGTTATGAGCGTTACATCAGGCTCTCCAGCCAGGTGGTCTGGCATTGGGAGGAGGAGCTCCCAAAGCATTTGGCTTTGAAGGCCAGTGAGTTTAGACTGGGGGAGGAAAGAGAAACTCCACTCTTGGAGGGTGCAGACAGTGTGCACCAGGACCCAAGGGAAAAGCACTGTTTCCATAAAGTCTGAGCCAGGCCTACCTGCTGGTGTTGGAGGAGCCCCTGTGGACGCAGGTGGGCAGCTGTGGCTCACCGTGGGGACAGGGGCACTGGCGGTGGTAGTTCTGAGCAGTACTCGTTGACACGAGCCCTCCTGGAGGCTACCTTCTTACAAGACATGGCCTCACCCAACGGCCTACAGGCTCCAGGGCTGGTATGCCTCAAGCCAGACAACCAAGAGGGTGGGAATACACCCCTCCCATCAGCAGACAGGCTACCTAATGTCATCCTGGGCCCACAGCACCTTGCTAATAAACACAACCCGTGACATGGCTCTGCCCACCAGAGGGACAAGATCTGGTGGAGTTGGACAGTGGGCCCAACTCCACGCCAAAGGGCCCACACCAGTCTTCTCACCCCCTAGGAAGCCTCTTAGACTGGCCTCATTCACCAAGGGGCAGATAGCAGAAGCGAGAAGAACCACAATCCTGCAGCCTGTGGAACAGAAACTGCAACTAACTTTTCTAACAGAAAAGGGAGACCAGATGCAACAGCAGAGGAATATGTCTTATACAAGGGAACTTGATAAATTCTCACAACCACCACCGACTGAAATAGAGACAGGAAATCTACTAAAAAACAGATTCAGAGTACTGACAGTAAAGATTATCCAAGATCTTGGGGGAAACAATGGAGGTACAGATACAAGAAATGCTTAATAAAGAGATGATCTGAAGAAGAAACAGATGAACAAAAACCTGAAATGAAAAATACACTAGAAGAAATCAGTGACATAATAAATGAGGCCAAAGAATGGTTAAGTGAGCTGAAAGACAGAATGATGGAAATCACTGCCTTGGAAAAGAATAAAGAAAAAAGAATAAAAAGAAATGAGGACAGACCAAGAGACCTCTGGGACAACATTAAATGCACCAACATTATAGGGGTCCCAGGAGGAGGAGAGAGAAAGGGCCTGAGAAAATATCTGGAAAGATAATAGCTGAAAAATTCCCCCATATGGGAAACAGTCACTCAAATCCAGGAAACACAGAGTCCCAGGCAGGATAAACTTAAGGAAGAACACACTGAAACACACATTAATCAAATTGGCAAAAATTAGAAGATATTTTAAAAAAACAAGGGAAAAACAACATAAAACATACAACAGAATCCTCAAAAGGTTGTCTGTTGATTTCTCAGCAGAAACACTGCAGGCCAGGAAGGAGTGGCAGGATTATTAAAAGTGATGAAAAAGAAGAACCTAAAACCAAGAATACTCAGAAAGGCTCTCATTCAGCTCTGATGGTGAAATCTAAAGCTTTGAAGTTAGTCATCAAATCATAGGAGGAGAGAAAAAAGGAAAGGGGGTAAAAAAAAGACCTATAAGACCGAATCAAAAAATGGCAGTAAGAACATACATATGTATCAGTAATTAGCTTAAACAGGAATGGATTAAATGCTCCAACCAAAAGAAATACAAAAACGACCCGTATATACGCTGGCTACAAGAGAGCCACTTCATGTCTCGTGAAGCCATTTCATGAAGCCATTCCATGTCTAGTCACTATAGACACTCTGTCTAGTAACACATACAGACTGAAAGTGAGGGGCTGGAAAAAAGCATTCCATGCAAGTGGAAATCAAAGGAAAGCTGGAGCAGCAATACTCATATAAGACAAAACTGACTTTAAAAAAATAAGGACTCTTATAAGACAAAGAAGGATCTTAGTTCCCTGACCAGGGACTGAAGCCACGCCCTCAGCAGTGAAACTGTGGAGTCCTAACCACTGGCCAGCCAGGGAATTCCCATTACTTAGTTTTAGTTTACTTGCATCCATGTCTCTGGCTCTACATACAGTGTTTGAAAGCAAAAGCGTTACATTTCTTTAACAAATAGTCTACAACCCCATTTCTTTAGTCACATAGGTTCCTTACTAACTTGAAGATATCACTTCACCTGTTAGGTGGCTAAATAAGTTACTAATTTTCATCAGGCTAGGATATCATTCTGTCCTCTTTCCTATAATCAGAGTATACGAACTGAAATAATTCTTTCCCAAAGAGAGTTTGATTTTTAATTTTATTATCAAGCCAAAAATGACAAGCGGCTTGCCACATGTAGCTCAAATGCATAGGGTGTTGTGAACCGTGTTAGTGGTACAAAGTTACTACTTAAGAGGCATAAGAGTAGGAAGAACAGAAGTAACTTAGTAGGTGAGTTAAATGTCTTTCCGACCTTCATATATTATAGTGGGCTTATTTATTGTGACATCTGAGAGTTCACACTTTCATTTTGTATATTTAATACATTAAATTTACTGGCAAGTATTCAAGTTTCTATAATTGGGGCTTCTGAGAAATGAAAGGAGGGCAAGGCTCCGAGAAGCACTAGGACCAGGGTAGCCCTTGGTCAGCTTACATTAAAGCAGCCCCAAGTGTCACCAGAGCAGTCAAGTGGTGACATGACAAGAACCACAGGCAGGAAGGGGAGCGAGAGCCCTGTGTGGTGGGGAGCAGGGCTGTGCCTCCAGCCAGAGTACCCACTGCCGGTGGAGAGCAAGAGTTTCAAGCAGCTCGTTTTCTCAGCATAGCTGGCTGCTGCACCAAGACCCAGCATTCCCCGTATGAAGCACAACAGCGAGGAACAGCTCCGTTCAGAGCAGGCAGGGCCCACTGGGCTCCCTCTGCCTCCAGGAACGGCAGGACTGCCGAAGACAACTGGGCAAAGTCACTGAGGACGATGGGAAACTCACCCGGGGTCAAAGACCCCTGGAGTGCGGCAGGTTGGTCCAGAGCAGGACTGTAGCATCATCAGCCGATAGTTCATCTTTCCCAGAAGCTCTGGGTCTATGCTTTTAGCAATGTTGTTGAGTTGGTGTGGGTCTGCAGTCAGGTTATAGACTTCTACGAACACCTACAGGAAATGAAAAGATGGAGGCAAGAGAAGAGCAAGGGTTATTACATCTGAAGAAATATGCCTCATGTGAGTTATTTCTAAATGGCAAGAGAGGAGGTGGATTAAAAACCAAGGCCTGGGAGAATAGCATCCGGTCTCAAGATCCTCAAAGAGCCCTAGGGTACGGAGCAAGACAGTGGACCATCTGTTCTGAGGGTTGAATTACTCTGAGTCTATGGCCCACGTGCTGGAAACGGGCCTCCAGCACCCCTGTGCCTTCAGGGAAAGTCAGGAAGGAAGAGCCTAGCTTCTATAATTAAAGCAGAGAACAGAAGGCAGGACTGTCATATGGCAAGGGCTCAGAAACTAGACCAAGTAATAAGGTTACCAAGTGACACTTGATATCTGAAGTTTATCTTACAGTTGTGAAGATTCAAATGAGAATAGATATGAAAGGAACCCATCTTATAAAAATGTTAAGTTTTCCTGTTTTAGATATATGACACCACTTGAGGAAAGATACATTATTTCTAAAATGAGAGGCATTTAATAACACTATTTTCCCCTCCATCAGTACTTTGTTCTCCAAACTGGAGTTAAGTGATAGGCTCAGAAGATGTAGATAAATTCTGCTTATAAAGGTTTCAAGTAGCTGCCCTCACACTATCACTTATCAAGTGGAAGGAACTGAGTTTGAGGGAAGCTCTCTTGTTCTCTGAAGTGCTTATGACCTACAAGTAAATAGCGAGCAAGTCAATTTCTGAGAAACATGATGAGTGCTGGCTCCATATGGCAAAATGTAGGCTGCCAGATGGGGTAGGTGTGCACTCGCTGATGAAGTAGAAACAAGGGACTGGAGTGCGTGTGATCCTCCAGATAATCCACACTGATCTGGGCTGGCTAAAAGCCACCTTCCTCCAAGGATGCTGCCTTTAACCTGCTGATTCATGTGAGCAGCACTGGACTATGCTGTGCTAGGAACAGGAGGGTCTGAGCCAGCTGGTGGCCAGGACGCTTTCTAGGAAAGGCCCCCGACTCCTTTCATCTCCATAGAAGTTCTTACCTCACCCCAAACTATCAGCAGAGCAAACAGACCAGGCATGTAGCATTTTGAAAAAGTAAACTGTATTTCAAGTGTATGTGTGGGAGGTGGTGGAAGTAGAGAAAGCCACACCCAGAAAGGTCAGTTAGAGAAGTCAAGTATGGCCTTGTGGAATTCTATTTCCTTAACCAATGGAAACGTAAGTGTGAGTACAGATAAGAATTGGGAGATTGTGACTGACATACGTACACTACCATGTGTAAACAGCTAGCTAGTGGGAAGCTGCTGTATAGCACAGAGAGCTCAGCCTGGTGTCTGTGATGACCCAGAGGGGTGGGATGAGGGAAGGGGAGGGAGGTTCAGGAGGGCGGTGATATACGTATACACACAAGCTGATGCACTTCATGGTACAGCAGAAACTAACGAAATATTGTAAAGCAGCTATGCTCCTGCTGCTGCTACAACTGTAGCTCAGTGAGAAAATAAACCCGATCTCCCCAAGGAACATTCCTGGAATTTCTCTTCTGCCACCAAGTCCAGCTAACAAAGCCCCGGCAATAGACACAAGGGGTGGAGGGGCAGCGGGCCCTCTTACCTCCTGGTCATCAAACTCGCAATATTGTAAGTTCCACAGTTCTGACATGGTCCTCACACAGGCGTAGGTGTTGTTATATGCATCTTCACACACACAGTCAGGGAAACATTGCTGTAGGGACATTAAAAAAGTTAGCTGAAGAGCGCCTTCAATAGTGACAAATGCTACTTGCATACGGCGGCAGCCAGGTTGGCTCGAGCCAGACATACAACTGGACAGAAATGAGGAAACTTTCCACAGAAAAGCAAATTGAAAACAGATGTGAGGCTCAGCTCCTACTAAGGGCTGACTTGATTAAGGACATGAGGTGTGGCTGCTGTGTGTGTAGACTGCTGCCATCCCTGCCTGCTAACCTGCTAGGAGTGAGTTCTGACGAGCCCCTGTAAACATACAGGTTGGTAACGAGAAGAAATTAACACGCAGGTGAATCACTCTGCAGGTTATTTTAGGTACTTTCATCCTCAAGGCTTGGAGAAAGTCTGAAATTTTGTGGAATCATTTGCAGTAAGTTGTTTATGAGCACTCTTATCCCCAAATAGGACTTGACTTTGATTCCATCAAGTCTTCCATACCATCTTTTGGTTGGGTTTTTACTATCTTTTAACATGTGTCAGGCTTCCATTTGGAGTTGACTCTATTACCCATTCTCTAAAGAGTGGCTGATGTCGCTCATGTCCTCTCCATGACCAGTCTGGCTGCCACCAAATCAAGATGCTCATGCTGGCCCAGTTATAGGTGGAAACCGTGTCTCTCTGTTGGATGCCACTGATCACATCCCTAATGAAAAGTGGTACCACAGTTGGGATGGGTAGAAAAAAGGAAGGGGTCCTGATAAAGTAAGAAGGAGGGCAGATGTGTGAACTTATTATAAAAACTGGAAGAATTCAAAGAGCCCGTTCTTGACGGTATGTCGGCAGATAATCATTTTCAGGATTACTTTTACCTTTGTTTATCTCCTAACCTCCCAGAGTCAAGTGACAAAGTGACAGGAGGAGGACTCAGATTAACTGAGCTTCAGCACTTGGCACGTCTAAACCCGTGCTGGCTGGGCCGTCCGTGAGAAGGCGTCTAAGACAACTTGGGCCACACTCACAGACACTCCAGGACTCAGGGAAGGGCACGTGGGGTCGGTGACGTTGCGGCCTTCTCCCTGATATTCCACCAGGACGTCGGATCGCCAAGTCAGATTACTGGCCCCTTTCTAGAAAGAAGAGCAAAAGTGGTTTCAGTGAGGCATCCAGAGTAGGATAAAATCACAATGTTATTCATTCTACCACTCAAGGGGTCCTGGGAGTCAAAATGAACTGACTGTTCAGTAACTGAAGGCAATGACTACAATGGAGGCATTTGAAGGCTGCCGAGTATCACGTCCAGTTGTACAGTCCTCACATGCTCTGTCGCTCAATCATGTCTGACTCTTTGTGACCCCGTGGGCTGTAGCCCGCCAGGCTCCTCGTCCATGGGATTCTCCAGGCAAGAATACTGGAGTGGGTTGCAATTTCCTCCTCCAGGGAATCTTCCCAACCCAGAGACTGAACCCATGTCTCCTGTGTCTCCTTGCATTGGCAGGTGGATTCTTTAGCACTGAGCCACCTGGGAAGCCCCTAGGATTCTCACAAGTGATGTCAAATGCTTTGCACATAGTTATTTCTCAAGGCTACTCCTGTGAAGCAGGTCAGGAATGGAAACCAATGACGTCATGAAGCAAGAGTCAAAGTTGTATGGCAAGGTGCTGAAAGTTCAGATCAGAGTAAACAATACTGTCTATAAACTCTAAGAATTTGTCTAAGCTCATGCTGAGAAATTAAATATGGCTGGTGAGCTAAGGACTGTAACAGGGCTGAAGTACCTCTTGATGGTCAGAATGAATATACCATACATACTTAAACTCATTTCATTTTTGCTGCACATCAGTGGAGCAGAAGGAAAAGCGCAACAGCGTTTGAAATGGGAACGTTTAAGACAGACACACAAATGGTGAAAGGGAGAGGGAGTTTGGGATCAAAAGGACAGTGTAAGGCCAGGATGGAAGCAGGATGCCTGGTATATGGGTTCCTGATACCGAGCTTTCAGACAAGGAAGCAGGGCCAAGGCCGGTGGACAGGCAGGTTGGTACCGAACAGAACAAGGTCCTGACAGCAGGCTGCCCACTTGTACTACATAGAATGGCAGGTGACGAGGCGCTCTGGGGGTGTTGAACAAGGAAGTGACACAGTCAGGGCTGTGCTTTAGAAATGTAGCCCAGCAGCAGAATCTGACCTAGGCCAGGCTAGAAGGGGCTCCTAAGGGAATTCCCTGGTGATCAGTGGTTAGGACTTGGCACTGTAACTACCAAGGGGGGGTGTGTGTGCGTGGGGATGGTCTATAGTCACAGTAGTCAAAGTCTGGTTTGTGGTCTATCAGCAGCACCTGGGGGCTGCTTAGAAACGTACCATCTCAGGCCCTACTTTGGTCTTAAAGAGCCTGTCTGCATTTTTAATAAGATCCCTGGCTGACTCATATGAACAGTAAAATTCGAGAAGCGCTGCTCCAAAAAAGTGGTGCTCAAAATGTGTCCCCAGCAGCTGGAACTGGTTACAAACTCAAATTCTTTATTCCCAGTGGGGGTGGGGAGCAGTCTGCACTTGAACCAGCCCTTCAGGCACTGCTGATGGGTGCTAGTGTGAGAACCACTACCCTGAGGACTCGAGTGGACCTCTCTAGCCTGGTGAGCACAGCAGGGGGGAGTGTGTGGTCTGCTCAAGGCTGTAGGGGGTCACAGCTGCTTGGAAAGGAGAGTCAGAGAGGAACTGATGTCCTCAGTCAGAAATCCTAAGCTACAGGAGACTTCAGCAGTCACCAACTCCCCGTAAGAACCTATTCTGCCAATCCTGAGCCCTGGAAGCTGGGGGTCAGGGGAAGAGCTTATCTGTCGCACTTGAGTGGACCTCAAAACCCCACACTTAAATGTCAAAGTATGCAGGGAGGAGAAGAGTGCCTGGAGGTCGAGAGCAGAGCTCTCCAACTCGGCTGCATGTGAAAACCACTGTGGGGCTACGTCACATCTCCAATTAATCAGGCTTGCTAGGGCTGGAACCCAGGAGTTAGTATTTTTCTTTCCCAGGAGATACGAATGTGCCACCAAGTTTGAAACCAGTGAAGGGGTCATTCAGTGTTTTCCGTCAACGGCTAGACAGTATTTAGAGGCTGTGGCTACACAATCTCTGTTTCCACTACTCGATTCTGCTATTGCAGCAGGAAAGTAGGCCAAGCAACACACACACGGACGACACGGATGAGCGCAGCTGTGTCCTGATCCAGTTTCATTTACAAAACCCCCCGGGTGGACTCGACTTGGCCTACAGGGGTTTGCCACGCCCCGTCTACAGCAGCCCTGTCCAGCAGAACTTTCTGACTGAAACGTTCTGTAACTGTGGCCTGATACAAGGATGTAGAGAAACTGAATCCTTTCACACTGCTGGTGGGAAGATACAACAGTGCCATCACTTTAGAAACAGTCTGGCAGCTCCTCAAAAGGTTAAACAGAAAAATCACCACATGGCCTAGCAATTCTACTAAGGGTACACTCAAGAGAATGGAAAACATTGGCTCACCCAAAAATCTATATACAAATGTTCACGGCAGTGTTACTCAAACAGGGGCAACAATGCAAATGTCTACCAACTGGTGGCTGGATAAACACGTGGCTGGATAAATACATGGAATACCACTGTTTAGTAACAAGAAGGAATGACGTAGTAATGTGTTACAATGGGGATGACCCTTGAAGACAGGCTCAGTGTTTCCAGCCAATCACAAGAGACCACATGCTGTATGATTCTATTTACAGAAAATGTCCACAGCAGACGAATCTATAGTGACAGAAAGTAGTGCCTGTCTGGTGCTGAGAGAGGGAGCCTGGAGTGAATGCTAGTGTATCCGGGGGTTTCTTTTTGGGGGTGATAAAAATGTTGTAAAGTTAGATTATACTAAAGTTGTACAATTCTGACTATATCAAAACCGAGTGAACTGTCAACTTTAAACTGGTGAATTGTACAGTAAGGGAATTAAGCTGTGAAAAAAGTGATTCATCTCCTTAATAAAGAAATGTACCATAGAACCAACTATAATTTTGTTGTTTCTCACCCCCTAGAGAGGCAAAAAATGAAGTAGTCTGATAGTTTCATATAGAGCAAAGGGAATTCTCACACATTACTGGTGGAATATAAACTGATGATGCTTTTGGACAATAACTTGGTGATATTTGTAGGAATGAAGATGTGAGGTTCCCGTGACCTCGGTGTGTATACACATGCTCACTGGGAGACATGTATGAGAATGCCATGGCAGCACTGTGCCTAGAGCAAAACTAGAATACCACAAATGTACACTGATTAAAAAAAATAATTAAGTGGTGAACCATTCCTTCTTATGATGGAATATTAGGTATCAGTGAACAATATGGATCAATTTGCAAACAATGCTGAAATGAAAAAAAAGTCTTGATTACAACTAGTAGAATGTCATCTTTAGAGTGCAAAAAAAGATAGGTATTTTCCCCCCAAGACAGGTATGATGTTTATGGCTACGTACATGATAAATACTAAAAAAATAAAAGCCAGAGAGTAACAACCATAAAATTCAGAAAAGTGATAACTGGTAAGGGCAGGTAAGAGGTGGGATGGGGAGGAGTGCATAGAAGACCCATCAGTATGAGGAGTATTTCAATTCTTAAATGGGATGATGGGTTCATGGGTATTTCTTGTGTTTTATAACTTACATGAGTGACATGTATTCTTTTGGATGAGTCACACATCACCTAGTAATTGTGACAGATTCATACAAATCAGTAAGAGTTACCTATAATATAGAGTACTGATCTGTCAAACTTCCCTGTGCCTAAACACATTCACATACATTGTTAATGAAAAAGAGATGCTGTTTGAAACCTCCTTTTCTCCCTGCAGAATGTGGCGGGCATCTAAGTCAATGTATACTTACGCACATCATTTGAAAGTGAAAGTGAAGTTGCTCAGTCGTGTCCGATTCTTTGCGGCCCTGTGGACTGTAGCCCACCAGGCTCCTCCGTCCATGGGATTCTCCAGGCAAGAACACTGGAGTGGGTTGCCATTTCCTTCTCCAGGGGATCTTCCTGACCCAGAGATCGAACCCAGGTCTCCCGCATTGGAGGCAGACGCTTTAACCTCTGAGCCACCAGGGAAGCTTTACAAGTGTTGCTTTAATGGTCTTATTTAATTTCGCCACAATGTGACCAATTCCCTACTGTATATTCAGGTTTTAAATTTTCTTGTTAATACCATATGTAGGGTTTTTTTTTTTAATTAAACTTTTTATTTTGTGTTGGGGTACAGCTGATTAACAATGTTGTGATGGTTCCAGGTGAATATTACATGTAGTTCTTTATAGTTAGCATTGTGCAGTGCTAGACACAGTAGGTACTCAAATAATTCTTGGACGAATTTTGTTCTCTTAAGAGTAAATTCCCAGATGGATCTGCTTGACCTGTGTATTTTGAAGTGATGGGTCTTATTAAATTAGCCTACTGATAGCTTATACTGATTACACTTCAGTGAACAGTCTGAGTAGCTTTCATTTTTTTCAGACTTCTGTAATTGCCGGGTATTAATCTTTTTCATCTTTGCCAGTTCTACAGGCAATAGGGGCCTCCTTCAGTTAAGCCTTTCTTTGATCAGCATTGAAGCAATCTTTTTGCACTGACTCTGGTCATTTTTAATTCCTCTGAGAATTGATTAGTTACTTCTTTTGCCCATTTTTATACCAGGATATTAATTTTTGCTTTTAAGAACTCATCTATTAGGATTAGCTACCCTTTTTCATATATACTGCAAATATTTTCTCAATTTTACCTGTCTTTGTGTATGATGGGGCTTTTGGGGGAAGAAGGAGAAAAGAAAGGATACAGAACTCTGTTTTTCTGTGTCTAGTATTTTTTAAAGAAAGCTCCTTCCCACTACAGATATGAGAAAAACTGTATTCTCTGCTTCCCAAATTTAATAGTTTTTAAGATTTAAAGGGTCTTCCCTGAAGATTTAAAATTTAACTATACTTATACAACCTGGAATTTACTTCAGAGTCTTGGCTCAGGGCTGATTGAGGGCTTTATACTCACCAAAATGGGCAAAAAAGACATCCCATCCATCTGGGTCTTATTCAGGCTATAGCCCGCAATGTCCAAAATAGTAGGGCCCAAGTCAATGTTGGCAACGAGCATCTATGAGAAAGAAACAATAAATTGACTCAGAACACAGCTGGTCTCACTTTCCTTTTCTATCTACACTAGAGTTCTCTTTCCCCAACCCATCCATGAAACAAGCAGCACTTTCTATTATCTTCTGTATCTTCTAGTATCTACTTTCTATACTTCCTATCACATATATTCAAATATAACTGTGACAATTTAAGATATAAAAACATAAAGCCTTATAAAGTTTATAATACAGGCCCCTGGGAAGTTATGTTTATTTTACACACACTGTTATTGACCAAAACATTTTTCAAGATTCCCTTAGGACTGCCTTGAGTCTGTTATGAATGACGATAAATATGTCAGGCTACTTTATACAAGTGTTTTCCAACTTGATTATTCTCACTAGTTTACTACTTGACTTCAAATTGACTCCTGACATTTTTGAAAGGCTCAAAGGTTGAATGCTTGTCACCCATTAGGGTATCCACCTTTTAAATACTTTTTCAAAGTGACAACATGCCTAAAAATATTTGCAGTAGGCTTTGGAGAGTGCAGAAAATTTATCTCAACAATGTATCAGTAAGTTTCCTTAATGAGCACAAAACCTGGATGTTAAAAAAAAAAAAAAATCCTAGAAATTAAAGACACTGTGTAGCATTTATTCCTTGACATATCTCCCTGATTTACTGGATAATTTTCCTTCTGTACACAATATCTCTACCAGGTCTCAACCAGAACAGTCCAATAGAGGATAGAACAGGAGTCATATGTGTAACTTAAAATTGTCTAGTGACCACCCTAGTGGCTCAGACAGTAAAGAATTTGCCTGCGATGCAGGAGACCCGGGTCTATCCCTGGGTTGGGAAGACCCCCTGGAGAAGGAAAGGGCTACCCACTCCAGTATTCTTGCCTGGGAAATACCATGGACGGAGGAGCCTGATGGGCTACAGTTCATGGGATAGCATAGAGTTGGACATGATTGAGCAACTAACACTCTCACTTTCAATGATCACACTAAAGTAGAAAAAAAAGGTAAAATTTATTGCAAATGTTTAATTATTACTATTTAACATATAAGCAATACAAAAGAAAATGATGAGATTTTACTTTATAAAAAATTTTGAACCAATTATTTGAAATCTGGTATTCTGCATCTCAGTCTGGACTATACCATATATGTTCTGCCTCAACAATAACATGAACTTTTGTAGCAGAGGGTATAGGTCTAGAAGTCACATGGTCACAGGCTAGAAAAAGCCTTGGAATGATGAGACAATCCAGGGAAATGAAAGGAACTAATGTTCACCAAGCACCTACTCTGGGCCAGCTCCTAACGCATATCCTCATTTAAGCCTTGGGACGATTCTAGGAGCTTCCCTGGTGGCTTGGCGGTAAAGAACCCACCTGCCAATGCAGGGGATGCAGGTTCAGCCCTTGGGTGGGGAAGATCCCCTGCAGAAGGAAATAGCAACCCACTCCAGTATTTTTATCTGGGAAATCCCATGGACAGAGGAGCCTGGCGGGTTACAGTCCATGGGGTTGCAAAGAATCAGACATGACTTAGGAACTTAGCATGGACGCACAATCCTAGGAAGCAGTATTTCCCCCATTTTACAGATGAGGAAATGAAAGAGAAGTGACTGAAAGTCAGCAGCCTGTAACTGGAAATGCTGTCATTTACTAGAAATAAATACCAGTCAAGAAAACTGTAGAGAAAACTCAGATCATCTCAGGAGAAGCCAAAAGGGGATTAAAAAAAAACAAACTAACTAATCCTGCTACTTTTAATTTAAAAACAAACCCAAAAGTCCAGACACAAAAGGCAGGAAGACATCTGAGTAGCAGCCAGGTTTCCTGGCTCCTGGAGAAGGAGTGATGATTCCTGGAGGGCAGAGTGATATACATATCCTGGCTCTGAATCAATTAGTATAACTCTGCAGCTGTTGGAAATTAACCTTCAGCAGCAGGCAACTCAGGAAAAGCAATCCATGTTAGTGAGGATAAAAAACACAAAAACTATGTCTCTGGGGATTACATAAGACCTGTTGTTGGGAGATATCTTTCCTGGTTCCAAGTCCCCCAGGTCGACTGAGCAGCTTAGGAGACAGTCAACAAGAGTATGAATATGAAAGAGACCATGGCAGGAAAAGACAGACAAGCAGAGACACCACCTCCAGAATCAGATAAATGCAATAAGACTTCAAAATGTGACTGACATATTTTCAATGATGTTCAGAACATGAATGAAGCCAGTCCCACAGGTATTATTAACATGTCCAAGGCACCAAAATAATAAAACGGACAGACATATAAAACAGTGACTGCCCGGCTCAGCAAAAAACAGCCTCTCCAGCCATCAGCTAGGGGTGGGAATGCCCTCTAGTGGCAGTCTGCTCTGTGTGTGGGGGCGGTGGGGGGCGGGGTGCAGGGGGAATGAGGAGATGGGGGGCAGGGAGCGGGGAGAAGGTCTGCAAGATCCAGAACAAACCAAGTCGCTAAGATTCAGCACAAGTACCATAAACACCATCCCCAGGACGCTTTCTTTCCAAGTGTCTACATAATCATATCTTCCCTAAAAATGATGGAGTTTTGTTTGACTAAGAAGCAGTCTCAAAATTAGCATACAATGTTAGGAGATGGGAGACTTCTAGTAGATACCAAGTGTAACTGAAGAATTTGAGAGAATTATACCTCTCTCTGGTTTTCATACAGCCAAGAATTACAATGGATACTGTGAGCCCATCACTGTAAGGATGTCTAGAAACGTTAGCATTTCAAGTTCCTAAAATGATACTGCTTTTATCACTGAGTGTAAACCTAAAGATTCATTTATGCATCGGAACAGAAAAGGCTCTGACAAGACCAAGTAAATCAGTCCATAAATCACAGCCTCACAATTTATTTGGGAATGGTCCTAGGATTTAAGTATATAGACATTTTGATCAAATAAAGGGCCCTAAAAAACTGAGGCATGAGGCATGAGATCGAGGGATATTTTGTCTTGAACCTGCTTATTTTTTAGGTCTAGAAACTACCTAAAAGAATAAGGGCTCCCAGAAGGACTTCGAACAGACATTTAAGCCCTGATATTAAGAGAGTTCATATAAGGCTTTCAAAAGAAGACTGGAAGTACACCAGATAGCACCCCAAATCCATCTAGTGAGTAGCACTGAAAGCAGACAACTCTACACATCTTGGGCTGCTTCACCTCGATCTGCCCCTTGTCCCCCACTTCCCTAACAAGGAGTAAGCTGGGATGAGACCTAGTAACACTAGAGAATTCACACTTAGCATCTTTCCAATTTCACATGGGGAAACCAAGGCTTCGTCTAACCAAAGTCTTAAAGCCAGTAAGCGGTCTTCCTGACTCCCTGTTCAGTTCCGTTTCCCCTGAATCATGCTATGTCCTTTTCATTTTCCTACCAACATTTTCCTTTTTTAAAGCTCTTCTGAACTTCCACCACCAAATCTAAAGCTAGGTTAATGTCTAGCCAGAGGAAAAGACCTCAACAGCCAATGCTTGGCATCCGCCCATACCACCTGCCCCTGCTCTCCTCAACAGCCAACGCAAAGCTAAAGCCACTGCTCAAATGTGCCCTGTTCTGGCCACCAGGCTGCTGCCAGCTCAGCTCATTATGCTCAACCCACCACCCTGTGAGCCTCACACAGAACCTCACTGAGACAACCGTGCTGCCAGCACAGGACTAATCAGCCCCCATCGCTGACACTGTGTTAGGCGGAAGCTGGAGATTTCATACTCCTCACACCACAATTGTCAGCACAGAATGCCATAACCCATGGTGCTTTTTCTTGTTGTTGGCTGTACTGCATGGCTTGTGGGATCTTACTGCCCTGACCTGGGATGGAACCCAGGTCCTTGACAGTGAAAGCACCAAGTACTAACCACCGGACCACCAGGGAATTCCCCCAAACCCATGGATTTTTGAGAACAACTTTCAGACTTGGTTCTGCCACTTACTGTGTAACCTTGGTAATATCCATTCACACAACTTGGATGTCCACCATTGTACGTTAAGGGCTAGGTATTCTTTTTTTCATTGAAGTACAGCTGACTTAGTATGTTAATTTCTGCTGTAAAGTGATTCAGTTATACAGAGATACATTTTTTTTTAAATATTCTTTTCCATTATGCTTTATCATAGGATATTGAATGTAGTTCCCTAGACTACTTAATAGGACCTTTCAAAATTTTTTATATTGGAGCATAGTTAACAATGTTGTGTTAGTTTCAGGGGTACAGCAAAGTGATTCAGTTACACAAATACGTGTATCTATTCTTTTTCAAATCCTTTTTCCATTTAGGTTATTACAGAACATTGAGGAGAGGTCCCTGTGCTATTCAGTGGGTCCTTGTTTATTCACTGCATAAGCAATTGCTTACATCTGCTAATCCTAAACTCCCACTAAGGGTTGGGTAGTCTAAGTTTGGATAATACCTCTCAAGTAGGGACTCCTGGAGTCAAAAAGACAAACTTAGTCAGGTGTGTTAAGTGTGAGGCCAGCTGGGAACCTGGGAAAGGCACCCACTCTTGATGTCCCAGAGGAGAGCCCTAAACCAAAGCCCCAGAGGACATTAACTTAGCCGGGTGAAAGGGGCATGAGGTGGGCATGCAGACAGAAGCGGCCAGCTACGCAAAGGTAAGGGGGTGAGAGACACGTCTGGTCGGGGTAGGAAGTGAAAGGGGTTCAGCACAACTGCCACCTTCTGCCCTTGAACTGGCTGAGCTCATTCTCCTCCCTGAGCCTTCACAGGCACTGTCCCGCTGCTGAGGACGCCCTCCCACCGATCTCCATGTGACTGAAGCCTTCCGATACCTGAGTCCCTGCCTAAATGCCCACGAGGCTTTTGCTGATGAATGCAGCTCAAGTATCTGGCTCCCCCTTGACACGGGGAGTTAAGGGTTAACCTTCCAATGACAGCTCTTGCTGTGACTCCCAGGCTCCTCGTGCAGTGCGCTGGCACAGAAGATGCCTGTCTGAACCGCAGTCATGGTTGAGTGTATGCATTCTGGTTAAGCGTACATCTGCCAGACTGCCAGAGTTCAAATGCAGGGCTCTGCTATTCTTTAGCCACACCATCTTGGGCAGATCACTGAACCTCAGTTTCCTCATCTATAAAATGGGGATTACTGTATTCATATCTCAAAAGGCTGTGAAGGTTAAGTGAGTTAATACAGGCAGTAACACTTGGAATAGCACCTGTTGCATCCTAAGTATTCAATAAAGGTTATTATTGTTGAAATGGCTTCCTAGGACCCGGTTTCACTTAAATGACTTACAGAAGGTGAAGTTTCTGATTTTAACATTTAATGCCACTGTCAACTTGAGGAAAAAAGGAACAGTCTGTTCCCTGGGCAGCTGGCTGACATCTGTGCTCATCAGCCTCCCTCCTTGCACAGACGTAGTCCCAAGAGCCCTCTTCCTGGGACACGCACATGGCTACAGATGTGCCTCCTCAAAACACTCCCAACACCCAGAAGCTTTTATGGTTGAATGGTCTTCCAATCTTGCCCATCTCTCTTGAAAGGAGATGTCCGTTTAGAGGGTAATGCATTTGTAATGGAGAGTGACTGGCTTTAGAAATGTGGGTCTTGAGAGGGAAAGAAAATTCAGAAGGCAATTATGAAGGCCACTTCAAGTTTCTGAGACAATTTTAACAGAATTCCAATCAACAGCATTGCGAAAGGAAACAAGTAAATGGCAGACATTTAAACAAAATAAACATTAAACCCTCAAATTAAATTCAAGTACCCAGAATACCTAGATATGCTGGCCTATCTTCCAATTTTAGCTTAAATGATCCATTTTCTTGTTTTTTGTTTGTCTCTCTCACAGAGCCGGGACTGAAATTGTGCTATCCAGGAAGACGGTAAACATAACTGGTAGAGCCTATCAATTCTTCTCTCTCAAGGTTAGACCAAAGAGTTTGGGTCAAGGTGCCCACCATCTGCCTTAGTATTAAAACCAAGTATGAAACCAGATGGAAAAGGTAACAAAAGAATAATGTGATCCTTTACGACAGTTTTAGGAAAGAGAATCAGTAAAGCAGAAAGGCATTAGTAAGGGAAGAGTCCCACAGAGAGGGACTAAATTCTCAGAAGACAAGCTTTCTGTAGCCTTATATGCAGAGGGAGCTGAGACCAGGCGGACATCAGCCGGGAAGACCTGGGAGCAGGCTGGAATGGAGAATCAGAATCTGCATGTCAACAAGGCCCCCAGGGGATGCGCACACAAAGCAAAGCCTGGAGAGCCTGGCTCTCTGGGGCTGTGGGCTCCAGCCTGGGCTGCCTCTCAAGTCACTGTGAACTGGAGGGAAAAAAAATGCAGAGACAGGGTTTCTAGTCCAGTCCAAGCGATTCAATCCAAAACTTTTGGATGCTGAGCCTTTCACTTTTAGGAGGCAGCTTTAAAGAGCACCCTGGGGAAGTGCAGGCACCATGTAAAGATTCAGTCTCAAGAGACAAGCAAAAGCTGTTCATGCTGATGTGATACGTATGCAAGGGGAAAATACAGCGATGAGTGGGTGGTCAGCAGTTTACCATTATTATATGTCAGACAGTGAAAGACAAATACTATAAGATATCACTTATTTGTGAAGTCTAGCAAATACAACAAACTACCAAATATAACAAACATGGATATGGCGAACAGATACAGGCACAGAGAACAAACTAGTGGTTACCAAAGGGGAGACGGGATGGGGAGGAGAAATAAGGAATGGAAGGTTAAAAGGTTCAAAGTATTAAGAGCAAAATAAGCTACACGGATATACGGTATGGCACAGGATATACTGTACAGGACATACAGCCAATATTTACATAACTCAATGGAGCATGGCCTTTAAAAACTGTGAATCATTATACTATACACCTGAACTTAAAGAATACTGTACATCAAGTATACTGCAATTAAAAAAAAAGAAAGAAATAAGAATCACTGTTTTGCAAAGCTTATAAATACACTTGTAAAATCTTAAGCCAATCAGCCTTTATCCTCAAAGGAGGAGAAACAGAATAGGTCTCCTCTTGGGAGGAAAAGCTTTCTTTTCTCAGGCAAATACTACCTGTACACAGCATCACCATATCAGGAACCTACCTTGCTTGTCTGATTTGGTTTAATCCCAGGCCCTCGAACCAATAGTGGAACTTTGATATCAAACTCATATAGCTGTCTTTTGTCTATTGGCAAAGAAAACTGTCCTGGAAAAAAAAAAAAATGCATAGGGTAAAGATGGTGCCAAGATAGAAATGTCTCTCATGCACGCATTCATTCAATCAACAGTAAAAATTTTAAAATAGCCTTGTTTCACTAATTATGGTGTCTTAGCAGAGAGCTTAAATCCCCCAGGGTCTCTAATTATTACAAGGCAGGAAACAATGAGCTCATCTTCTTTAAATAAATGTGCAGAGGAACTCTCTGGCCTTAAATAGGCAAATAAAACAAAAGGAATGACTAGAAAGTACTGAAGCACAAATATACATTATTTATGTATGATACTCCACCTGATCACAACTGAATGAAGTTAGTCTAAAAGCTGTTAAATAAAGGAACAAAACCACTTATCCAGCCTTTCCTGAATAAACTGTACCTCAAGATAACCAAACAGTTGATGAGGCAAATTTCCTGAGGAATTCCAGCTAGTAAGTTCAAAAGGAAGGACAGAGTTATGAAGTCATATTTTGCAGTTTCTGAGGGAATTGATTTACGCACAATCATCAATGGAAGTTTCAGCCACAAGAGGTTCACAGGAGGAGCTCAGGCTGGTACCGCATGAGCCATCAATCAGAAACAGCATCTCTAAAGTGAGGCAACCATACACCCAGGCTTCATGATGTGAAGCAGTAAGAAGTACACAGCAGCATCAGTAAGAAAGCATTCTTGTTGAAAAACACGCATTTCTATTAAGACTCTCGATCTAACTATCAATCTATAGAAAATGCTGAGTACAGATAAATAAGTTATCACATATGCAGTTAGCCACATCTAGAATGTGATATTCTAAAGGACAAGACCAGTTTCTCCGATAAATCAGTGGCAAAGGACAGCCTTACGACACATAAAAAGTAAAGGTAGCGTGTGGATTTTATGTAGGTTCTGATACGTAATCAACTAATCGATGCACAATCAAGTGTTGATGTATGGAATCACGTCTGGAGTGCCATCAGAAACTTCTAGCTAAAAAAGAGACATGCAGAAGGAATGAAGAATTCAAAAGACTGGCCCTGTGTCACTGAAAACTAAAGCTAGACAATGAAGGTTAATTTACTAGTCTTTACTTTGACTTGAAAAATATTCACAATAACACATGAAATGTCTAATTAATCTGCTCCTGTGCAACTATCAGATTAATTACCTTTAAGTTGAGGAAATTTAAGAGTGGAGAAAGAAGAAAATACTGATTTTTAGCTAAAGAAGGTCCAAGTAAAAAGAATGAAAGTCAAGGACATGGGGTTGACTCATACTGCAGTTGTGAAAAGACAAAAGCCACAAAAGAAAAACCACACACACCAAAAATCTAATGTCACAGGAGAGTTTTTCCCCAAGGCAACCCTCTCTTGGTCTTCCTGTGTAAAATGTCATACCCCTAGTCTCTAAGATCCACTTATCTTTTAAATCAAGCTCAGTTTCTCACCTCATTCATAAAGCCCTCCTCCAACCCATCAAGCTTATTCTCTGCTTAGACTCCTTAGAGCACCACACAGTTTAGCCTGTCAAATGGCAAGTAATGAAACTGGGTCTTTCCTCAAGGGCATGAGTTGGCCTTCTAACCAGAGGAGCCCTGAGGGCAAGACCCTCCCTCTGGCCTATTCACCACTGCAAAAGGACAGCAGCTCCCAGCCAGCGCTACCGATTGGGTGAGAACGGAAAGGCACTTCCCCAAGGTCATGGTCTGCCCCTTACCTGTGTGATAGCCGTTGTCTGAGGTATAAAAGATGTAGGTGTTGTTGAGCTCCCCGTTGAACTCCAGTCGCTTGACCAGCTTCTCCACGAGGTCATCCACTGAGAGCAGAGTCTGCCACCTGAGTGTGAGCAGCAGGGCTGCAGTACTGCCGTCTTGCCAAAACAGCAGAAGCCAGTCCAAACGAGCTCCCAAACCCCAAACACCCCCAAACTCCCTCCCAAAGAAACCCCTCAAACCCACTCTTCCCCGAAAGCTCCAATCCCATGTTTCTGTTCCTTTCTTTCATTGCAAAACACAGGTTAGAAAATTCCAGAACACTCCAAATTTAACTGATTCCACAGAAATAAACTAGGCTTTTAAAAAATGAGTTAGCTTTATTATTTATCATGACTGGTGATGAGAATGAAAGACTACTGGTGTTGATGTATGGTGGACACCAACACAATATTGTAAAGCAATTAGCCTTCAAGTAAAAAGGCAAACCAAAAAACCCCACTACCAGAAGGCAGACTTGTCAAATCAGCACTGATTGACAGAGAGGAACTCAGATAGACCTGTGCTGCAACAGTGTTTAATGGACTGAAAGGGGTCGGCAAACTATAGTCTTGGGTCAAAGCGTGACCACATTCTTTGTTTTCAACTGCGGTACAATACATAAAATATTACTGTTTTAACAATCTGTAAGTGGATAGGTCAGTAGGGTTCAGTATATTCACAGAGTGAAACCAATCTCCGGAACGTTTTCACCTTTCGAATCTGAAACTCTACACCCCCAAAACGACAACTTGTTGGCTGTTTTTATATGAGTTTTATTGGAACACAGCCATGCTCATTCATTCTCATATTGTCCAGGGCTGCTGTGCACTCCAACAGCAGAGCTGAGCATCAGCAACAGACAGAAGATGGCCTACAAGCCTGTAATATTTACTATCTGCCCCTTCACAGAAGAAGTCCGCCAATTCCTGGTCCAAAACTAAATACATCTTAAGAGAAAGTAACACACTTTTAAAACCTGACTTAAAAGAATTTTCTCGAAAACTCAAAACAGCATAGGCAGATATTTTGCTCTAGTCTAAGCCTTTGGGTCTTATGTAATTTTCTTCAGACATAGTGAAAAGAAAATTTGCAACATTTTAACAAGTCAGAAAAATGGACTGTTTAATCAGTCCTGAGGGCCAAAGGCCACCTTACTGCTAAATGCGGAGACCCCCTATCAGAATCTCTCCCACCAACTTGCTAAGCTCTGATTTTTTTCTCACAGATAACCACATGGTTCAGTCCTCTATGCATGGGTTGCTTCTGAGGGTCCTCAAAGACCATCCAGACTGAGAAAGGAGCAGCTCTTACCTTTTCCTAAATGCATTATCTAAAAACTGTATTGAAGAATTAGTCATTGGGGTCTTGGCTTGCCGAATTAACCAGTGCTTGTTCTAAAATTTAAAAGAAAAAAAAAAAAGTTAGCACCAAGTCACCACAGTCAAAGTACTAGAGTAAATAAAAGGATCACTTGATACTTGAGGAACTAACTGATTAAGCTTGATTAAGCAACTTCAGATTTTCCCTCCACCACCCACTCCCACCTCCCTTCTCTGTGTTTATAAGAAAAAAAAAAATTCTGCAAATTATCACTCATTTTTTAGCTTCTTCCCAACCCCTCCCTAATAGCAGAAGGCCTGGGATCCTTCCTGAGCAGCATAAGACATTTAGAGAAAGATACTGGAAACTGACTAGATTACATTTGTAACTTAGAATCTGTGCTTGAGTCTGCCACTCTAACTACAAAAGGGTAAATACTAACTTTACCTTCCTCTAAGTTTTGCCTAATAAGTCATCATTCCATTCTCCTCTATCTTCCTACCTAAGGTATAGATCATTCTTAGATCTTGGGGAAAAAACCTTATCATAGCAATTTTCTAAAACTTCAAACCAAAGGCTTCTTCTCATTTAAATAAAGAAGTTTTTATTAAAAAATTGCCAAATACTTTTGATTTTCTCCTCCCTATTCATACAACCCTAAGCCGCCATCACGCAAACTATGATCCTCAGTCTTCTTTAGTTAGTATGCTTGAAAAATGCTATATAGCATCTTCTCCTATTGCAAATTCATGTTAGAACATGAATAACTGAGAAATTCTGTAGCACAGTGCCTTATTTAACCTTAAGTTGCTAGGCTTAATTAGCCATGGGAGCTTATATGTACTTCTTTTGGAGCAGAGAGAGAGAGACCAACCCTTTGGTTTAAAACTCAGTTCACTCAGTTTTAACACTATACACAGCAAGCACAGCCTGTGCCAGGCAATGTGCTAAATGTTTCTATGTACAGACTCTTGAGAGTCCCTTGGACAGCAAGGAGATCAAACCAGCCAACCCTAAAGGAAATCAACTGTGAATATTCATTGGAAGGACTGATGCTGAAGCCCCAATATTTTGGCCACCTGATGCAAAGAGCCAACTCCTTTGAAAAGACCCCAATGCTGGGAAAGATTGAAGGCAGGAGGAGAAGGGAATGACAAGAGGATGAGATGGCTGGATGGCATCACCAACTCAATGGACTTGAGTTTGAGCAAACTCCGGGAGATGAAGGACAGGGAAGCCTGGTGTGCTGCAGCCCAGGGGGTCGCAAAGAGTCAGACACGACTGAGCAACTGAACGACAACAACAACTTTAAGCCATTCAAGAGTTGCATGAGAGGTCAGGATCGCCCACTGCAGAGGGAAAAACGGAAGCTAAGCATCTTGCTAACCGTCAGGTCACTTAGCTAGAAAGCGGTAGCACTGAACCTAACTCCAGGACTCGTTCTTTCTACCACCTCATGAGCAACCAAGACCTCAGGGAAACAAGCATGAGGAGGTAGCAGTCTTCAGCCTTGGAACCAGTGAGCTGCCTATCTCCTGGACCGAGGGAAGGGTTAAGTGGCACTGGAGGTAAACAGCATTAGGCCCCAGCCCTTTATTACACTCCTTGCTCTGGTCCACTTCTCCATCCAACTTCCCTTTCCAATCACACTACACTGCGTCACCACCACTCTTTTCCCTATGCCTCCACCCAGAGGAGAACGCTGCAGGCCCCATGCAGCCCCAAGGGACACGTCTCGGCCACTGCCGGGCAGGAGAGCCAGCATGGAGGTTATCAGCAGGGACTGTGGGCAGGAAAGACAGCATTTCTCTACCACTCCCCGTGGACTCTCGAGTCGCTCACTGGGTACATGGCAGGAAAACTACCTGGACTTCTGAAGCACGTGTATACTACCTAGTGTACTAGAGACAGGCACAATTACCTCGAAAAGATTGAGAAGGAAGACCAACTACACGACTCAAAGGCTTCCTGACCAGTGTATTATACACTTAACCGCATCGAGCCTGGCTTGATGCAAGGCTGAGGGGAAGTTACCGTTCCATGGATGTTGAAGTTCTTGTTTCTTGGTGCAAAGACGTTCTGGAAGGCGTTCTGGTACTGAGGTGCAGCTGTCCATGGCGAATGAGGCGCTGGGGTGGAGATCAGCATGAAGAAGGGCTCAGAGTTGGACTTGTAGTCCAGGAAGTCCAAGGAGACATTGGCCTGACACACAGAAAGATTGGTCACCGCTCACCCCACCCAACAGCTGGGGCCTAGATAAGTATCTGTTCTCTGGTGGAAGGGCTGCAGGGGCCTGTGAGCTTTCTCCCAGTTGTGGCACACAAGCTATGTCACAGTCACTTGCAAGCGTGTTGCTGGAATCAATCAACTAGGTTCCAGGCAAACACATAAAAATACTGAAAAGCACACCCCTTCTTAAGACAGCTGGAGAAGGAAATGGCAACCCAGTCCAGTGTTCTTGCCTGGAGAACCCCCATGGACAGGGGAACCTGGCAGGCCACAGTCCCTGGGGTCTCCAAGAGTCAAACATGACTGAGCAACTAACGCTGACGATTTTACATAGCCTAAAAGTTGTTATGCCTCCCATGGGGAAAAAAAAGAATAATTTGGCCATTTTAGTATTAATTTACATTAATGCAGCTCGGAGCATATACATTTGATGCTTTAATGAATATAAAAGAGAGTCAGCCTAATTCACAATAGTGGGAAAAGTGAATTAAGTTATCATAATCTTACAAAAATGCTGGGGTCAAGAGAGTAGATAGGATATCCTAAGTTATGCCAGCTGAAGTTAAGCCAAGTGAATAATACTAAGTCCAAATATGCCACACCAGGGTTTTAATTTATCTGGACTTAAATTCTTCATTTGCTTCTCTGGAGACAGTTTATGAAAATCAAAGCTTCGCACATACATACCTGCTATGTTTTTAATTGTTCTAGTTGATTTACATCTTCATTTATTCCCAACATGAAACTCAAAAGACACTATCAATTTCCTACCATCATCCCACCCATCTAACTTTATTTCAGCCCTGTCAGACACTCTGTGGTTTCTCCAACACGCCAGGCACACCCCTGCCTCAGCACCTTCACACTTTTTGGTTCCTTTGCCTGCGGCACTCTTTCTGCTGATCTGTATAGCTCATTCTCATCTCCTTTAGGATTTTGCTTAAATACTATCTAAGTATCTTCCATTCTCTGCCTTATTGCTCTAAATCACCATCATCTAACAAGACAACACACATATGTGTAAGTAAATCTACCCCTAAAAGGTGACCTCCCATAGAATCGGGGACTTTGCTTTACATATTGCTTAGTACCAGCTCTAAGGGGTGCTGAAGTACTTGGTGAATGAATGCCCTATGGGGGGTTGTCATTAGAACCATCTTAGATAGGAAAGCAGAGTCCCAAATTCATGTTCCTGTCTCAGTATTTTTTTTAACCTATAATACTCAATGTCTGAAGAACTTCCCTGCCTTATCCCCTTACCCTCATGATGAAGCTGTCATCCTGCAGCCTGTGAGTAAAACTGGGGTCAAGAGTAGGAACCCTTACAGTGTAAAACCTCTTCAAAGTAATCTCCACAGTATTAGAGATTAGCCTTTGGGAAAGGGATTTGCTTCTGGAATTTCAAAAACATTAGATCTGAGCCTGGCTGAATTACAAAGAAAAACACTCTCAGGAATCTTTAACCAGCTGAAAATATGCTTCAGCAGTTAGATCAAGTTCTTATCCATGCTACTCAATGTGAACAAATATAACTGAAGGCTTCTGAGGCAGAGTCTTTAGATAAACATGAGCTAAACTGCAAGGACAGAGCTTCAGTAACTCACCAAGACATCTGTCAGGTAGTCCACACTGTAGTTCTCACCATGCTTCCGTGCCTTCCCGTTGATAGAGAGGGTGTAGTTGTAATATTTAGAATTCTTTTCCTATTAAAGAGAGGAAAGTGAGTTTGTTTGCTTTTTAATGAGGCCAGCATACAAAATGAAAGTTGGAAACCATACTGGGCTAAACTGTACTCTGCTTAAACAGTGGTAAGACATAAAAGGTAACTGCTCAAGTCAATACTGAATTAGACTTTTTGACTATGGTTTCATTAACTACGAGCAGAATTTCAATAATATGTTTAGTTAAAAAACCCAGAAACAGATCTGGTAGAACAGCAAAATATGTTGCTAAACCTTGTGGAATGCAAGAAAAATATCTCACAACAGAGTGACTCACAAATCAACAGACTTTCAAGGAGATGAAATGGCCAACCGTAAATGCAAACCGAGTAATGTCAATATCAGAGCTACAGTAGAAAGTGAACAAGCATCTATAGGGTTGTGTGTAACTGTCGCTGACTTCACTGTTCACTCACCAATGCATACCAGTAACTCCAGCCCAGAGGAACGTGTCCGAGTCCACCCGCATCTGGGGCTCCATACTGGAAAGCAAGACAAGCAATGCATTAGAAATTCATGGGATGTGACCAGACCAGAAAGAAACACGAAACTGTCAGAATCTTTTTACATCAGTGCCTGAAACACAGTTAAGTGCTCAATTTCCATAAGCACAAAAATCAATTGAAAAGGGAAGACCACTAAAGACCTAGGAATGTCTGAAGCGTAAGTTGGCAAACTATGGCTGGTTGGCCAAATCTAGTCTGCCAACTGTTCTGTATGGCTGGCAAGCTAAGAATTTTTTTCTTCCAAACATTAAAAAATATAAACACTAAAAAAAACCCCCAAAACGCAAACCAAACAAAATCAAATATACTTGAATTTTAAAAAAAATCAAGAGAGGATTATTTTTGTGACAATTTGCCTGAAATTTAAACTTCAGTGATGGTGGAGCATTACTGAAACACAGCCATACTCACTGGTTTCCACAGGTCAATGGCTGCTTTCCAGCGACAATGACACAACTGAATAGTCACTACACAGACATATGGCCTGCAAAAGCCTAAAATATTTACTCTTAGTCCTTTACAGGAAAAGGCAATATAGCTAAAGCCACAGGGCTCACCTGCTGAGCTACTGAGTGCATAGACTGAACAGTCTAGCCAGCCTTGTGGCTAACAGCCCAAATCAGCCTATAAGCTCTCAGTCTATCACTTCAGCTCTCCTGCTGATGAAGTCCATTTTTGCTATTTTATTTATGTTTATTTCTTGACCATGCCACATGGCATGTGGGATCTTAGTTCCTTGACCAGGGGTTGAACCTGCATCCCATGAATTGGAAGCTTGGAGTCTTAACCACTGGACCACCAGGGAATTGCCCTGAAGACTACATTTGGGCTCACTTTATCTGATGAGATAAAGTGAAGATTAAGTGAAGAGACCACAGAGTCATCCCATTTTACCTTGACAAGGCTTAATACTGTCCATTTAATGCAGTAACTCCAAGAACTAATTCTTTGTATTTTGAAGAATTTCTAATTTTGTCTATGTTAGAAGAGCTTCAATATGAAAAGCAGTGTATGTTCTCTTTATGACCTGTAGCTATAATCCGCCACATTTATTGCTCACAATTCTTTTCAAACTGACTCATTTTTCATCAAACCTACAAAGCTGCAAATTCCCCCAATTATTACAGGGAGGGGGAGAATTAACAAAAATTCAGATCAGATATTAAGATCTCTAGCAACCATGGATAAAGTATGTAAGAAAACATACATGTTCTCTTTGTCCTGAATCCCACTTTTACTTTAAAAGATAATCCCAAACACTCTCAAACACATTATTTTCATTAAGCCTGAACTCTGACTAAATGATAAGGCCAGTGTGGTGGACGCAAGGCCCTGAATTCTGGCCTGGGCAGGTCACAACGAGGCCTCCCTTCATCCTGGGCCTTCAAGGCCAGCATGCTAACCACTCAGGCACATACTTCAGTGGCCCGAATGTCTCAGGCTTGGGTGCTCTTCCTTCATCACTTATCTCCCCACAATCTGTTTCCCAAAAATGGGTTAAGTTGTTATTATTCAGGAAAGAAGCTCAAAGGAAAATATTCTTCACTCTGATCCTGATAAAGGAGAACTGGAAACAAAGATACCATGATGGCCACATGACAAGCAGAATTCTTGAGGAAAAAGGGAAGATGTCTCAGACCACAGTGGTCTGAAGACTATTTTAAAATAAATGCTCCAGAAACTATTTGAAGAAAGAATAACCACCATGTCCAAATCCTGTAAATTACATTCATGTAAATAAGTTCCTGTTTAACAGGTAGATGAAGAGAAATGCCAGATACCTGAAAATCCTTTAACATGATTTGAATGGATACTAATTAAAAAACAATTAACATGAATTATATAAATTCACATTTCAGGATCTGTTATTAAAAAACAAAAGGGAATAATTAGACCATTCAACATACCTCATTTAAGTATTTCCCTGCAAAAAAGGTCTGATAACCACACATTGATCTGAGAATTGCTGGGAAAGTATTCGGTTCCTGGATCTTCTGCCAAGACTTGCTACTGCAGTTTCCCTCCAGAGTGTTGTTAACCACGTGATGATTGTGTGGGTACTTCCCTGTCAGGATGCTGGCTCGACTCGGGCAGCAGAGAGCACTTGGCACGTACTTCAAAGGGAAGAGAAGCCAGAGAGAGAGAGTTACACAGGACAGACGGATTCCTCATCATTTCTAATCAGAACAAAGAAAGCTGCTCAATTCCCCTAACTTCCAATCTCTAGTTTCCTGTGGAACAGGGATTTTCTTGACATATGACACACTTCAGGCTGCTTTAAGTTCTCTAGTCGAGACAGGAAACAGAACAGCCAAGAAAACACACCTCTTTTTCCACTAGCTTCTTTTTACAGGATAACCTGTTCTAATCTCATCAGCTGAAGAAATGTTACATACAAGGAACACAGCATGCTGGGAGCAAGGTCCTGAACAAACCTGAAGAATACTCCTCCGATCTAGGGCAGCTGAGAAGTAGGGAGTCGTTTTCAAGCTGATCCGGAGTTTTGCAGATTACCTGCATCACTTTAATACACTGGACTCAAATTCTTTTTCCCTTTACTCTAATTATGTATCCACTAGCTCCTATCATCAACAGAATTACCCTATTTGACCTAGTATTACTTGTCTAGGTCCTAACACTCATTACCTATCCACTTTACAGAAGGGTAATAGTAGCTTATACTCACACCAGCAGAGCGGGAATGCTCATTCTGCTCATTTGAGCATACCCTTGCCAGAATTACGTATTATCCCTTTGAAATAATTCACATTTCTTTGGCCTTTCAAACTGGAACTGGCGTTCCTAAATACTGGTGAGGATGAACACTCTCCACATGCATACTGATCAATTACGTTCATGTGAATGGTCTGTTCACGTGCTTTGTACATTTTCCCCTCCTGTTATATACGTTTTTTTTTTAGACTTCCCTGGTGGCTCAGACAGTAAAGTGTCTGTCTGCCTACAATGCAGGAGACCTGGGTTCAATCCCTGGGTCGGGAAGATCTCCTGGAGAAGGAAATGGTAACCCACTCCAGTATTCTTGCCTGGAAAATCCCATGGATGGAAGAGCCTGGTAGGCTTCAATCCATGGGGTCGCAGAGTCAGACACGACTGGGCGACTTCACTCACTCACTACATAAGCTTTAAGGAAGGAGTTAATCATGCTACAAATACTTCCCAGTTTTTACTTTTGCTTTTGAATTTGGTCGGATGTTTGACTTTTGTAATTTTCACACTGGCAACTCTTTTAATTCTTTTTTATTTCCTGACCTATTTTTTGGCCAATGCTACGCTGTTCACTAGATCTTCGTATTACATTTCAGGGTCTGGTAGAGATATCTCTTTAAAAATTTTGCCTTGATTATTCTAACCTACTTATTATTCCAGATAACTCTGGAATCACTAAATTCAGCTTAAAAAGAATCCCACTGGGATTCTGACTAGAATAAGCATTTTATAATGTGTCTCCCCACAGAAAATGATGTGTATAACTATGCATGAAGTACTTTATCACTCAGCAAATATTCTAACTGCATTTATAGGTCTTAACCATTACTGGACACCACTAGCTATTCTTAGAGTCTGTATTTTCCTGCCTTTATATCAGTGGGATCACCTCTCCCCCAACCGCATGTTTCTCTAACTAGTTACATGGAAGAAAGTTATTTACAGCTTTTCATTTCTAACTTACTAAATTCTATTAATTTAAAAGCTTTCCAACAACTCTTATAATTTCTAAGTAGAAACTTCAGACAAGTGGAAATAACAATTTTGGTCTTCACAAGACAATGCCAGTGACTAGACAGTTCAGTAGATGATTAAGTGAGAGATGATGGGCCCTTGTTGTCTTCCCTAAGAACAGTACCCTGAGACTTTAAGTATAAGTTATGCTATTTGTTTGAAATAGTCATCATAGTGTATTCTAATGGTTTAACAAATTACAAGAAAAGGGGTGCCAAGATTTCAGATGACCTTTTTTGGGGGGGGATGCGGACCATTTTTTTATTAATGGTCTTTCTTGAATTTGTTAAAATACTGCATTTATGTTTTTGTTTTTTGGCTGCAAGCATGTGGGATCCTAGCTCCCCGACCAGGAATCAACCTCTCACCCCCTCACTGTTGGAAAGCAAAGTCCCAACCACTGGACCACCAGGGAAGTCCCTCAGAGGACTTTTAAACATCTACTGAGACAACTATCTAATTTTCCTTCTTTTAACCACTGCTGGTGGACGACATAATAACCACCATTATGCAGTGGTACTTACTACAAGTCAGGCACTGATATAAGTGCTTGCTTTACTTGTAACAATCCATTTAACCTCTGAGATAGGCTTTAGTATTCCTACTGACCAATGGGGAAACCAAAGACAAAAAAGCTCAACAACTTGCTCGAGGAAGCACAGCTAGAAAGAGGCAGCAAGAACATTCAAAACACGGTGGTCTGGGTCCAGAGTCTGTGCTCTTCACCACAACACTGCTGCTCTTCAAAGGGTTTCCTGACACTAAGCTATGCTCCCACTGACTTGGTTATGAGCATGGTTCCTGAATTTGATTTGCTAGTATTTTGTTTTGGATCTTTGCATTTATGTTCAATTATGAACATATACACGTGTATTAACATCATGTATACGTATGCACACACAGACGCATAGTTGTTAGGTTTGTTCTGTTTTGTTGGTATTATCTTTGCTAGGTTTGACTATAAGGGTTAATCGGGCTTTGTAAAGTAGCCTGCAAGCTTTTACCACGGAACACTTTACAGAGTACAAACGATACCCAATTCTTACAATCCGTTTTCAAACCTCCAATGATGAAGGTTTAAATAAACTTCTCTAGGTCTGAGCTGCAGATCAGAATGGCTTACAAGATACCTGCCATAAATCTTCCAATAGTTAAGTAGTAATATTTCAATTAAAAGAATTTACATCACATTAAATAGAATCCTTCCTTCAGATCAGGCATTTAACTAGAAGAAAAACCATAAAAATTACAGTAGACTATTCAAAAAGAGTGTTTCTTCTTAGAATATAAACACAGAGTTTAACAAAATTAAATCAGCTTCAAAACTTACAGCACTGGAGAAAGTCATTCCCATTTCTCCAATGAGAGCCTTGGTTTTCTTCAGTGGTGTCTGTAAAATAAATAAATGTCTGTCAAACAATTTCTTCCAATAAACTAAAACACACAAGACAAAATTTGTGTTTTTTGATTACTCTCAACCTTTTATTCCCAAATGATCAGCTCCATCTGACTCTAAGAAACAGCTGAGAGTCCCGTGTGATTCAGGAGATGAACCCAGCAAGTTTGATTACAGTAAGTTATGTTCTGTGCAAAAGTTCAGGCAGTTAGAATGCTTGCAGGAAGGGAAAGTTCACAGCTGATGGCATTATTCTAGCAACGCTGATTTCAATGTAATGAGATCTTGATGCCCTTCTCTCATTTATCACCAGCCCCTTTACAAAAAGATGGGGCATATCTACCTCCATTAATTCATCTTTAGAAGTAGAATGTGGAAAATGATATGAAAGGAGCCTTTCACCCCTTAAAACAGAAATAAAACAACACTTAGGTTCTAAAAGTCAGACAGGGCCTCCAAACTGACTCAAATATCAGTCACTTGGCAGTGCAGCCCAGATGCACACTTTCTGAGTAATAAGCTCATGGCCCTCTGCACTAGACCAACCACCACCTCAGGTAAAACTTGAGCCAAAGGGCAAACAGATCTACACAGAACCTCATCAAGCAAAAGAAGAGTCAGAAATTAGTTTATATCCTTGCTTTTTATCTTTTGCTCAAAATTTAAGATCCTGACCAGTACAGAAAACAACTAGCTTCAAATCCTATGGTGAGGACAGAAAGCATGATGTTGGTCATTTAGATACAGATAACAGTAATAAATACTAATACTCTTTATTCAGATTCCAGAGAGCAAGAAAGGACAATCTGAAGCAGCTCATTTTAGCTGTAGTATATGAGTCGGTTCATGATGATTCTGAAGTGCCTTTGAAAGCTGAGACCATACTGAACACAGTTTTAAGTGGATTTTGTTGTGTAAAAATTCCTTGCAGACTAATAACCCAAATACACAACTATATTAATAATAGGGTCATTCTCACTGTATAAAAGTTTCCACCACTGTTTTATATAGATGTTAGAAAACCTAAAGAATCCATTAGCTTGAGAATTTTCATTTATTCAAGAACTCTGAAAAAGCATTTGAGAAAACTCAACATCAATTTATGATAAAAATTCTCAAAGTAGATAGACAAGGAATGTGCCTCAACATAATAAAGGTCATATATAACAAGTTCATAGCTAACATCCTACTCAGCAGTGAAAAAAATAAGCCTGTCTTCTAGGATCAGGAACAAGATAAGGATACCCACTCTCGCCAATTTTATTCAACATAGTTTCAGAAGTCCTAACCACTGCAATCAGAAAAGAAAAAGAAAAGAAATCCAAATTGCAAGTTCAGTTCAGTCCAGTCGCTCAGTCGTGTCCAACTCTTTGTGACCCCATGAATCGCAGCACGCCAGGCCTCCCTGTCCATCACCATCTCCCGGAGTTCACTCAGACTCACGTCCATCGTGTGCGTGATGCCATCCAGCCATCTCATCCTCTGTCGTCCCCTTCTCCTCCTGCCCCCAATCCCTCCCAGCATCAGAGTCTTTTCCAATCAATCAACTCTTCGCATGAGGTGGCCAAAGTACTGGAAGTAGTAAAACTGTCACTGTCTGAAGATGACATGATACTATGCATAGAAAATACAAAGACATCACCAAAAAACTACTAGAGCTCAATGAATCTGGTAAAGTTGCAGGACACATTAACATTCAGTCAATAAAATTAATATGGTGTTGCATTTCTATACACTAACAATGAATTATCAAAAAGAGAAATTAAGGAAACAATTTCATTTATAATCACATCAAAAAGAATAAAATACCTAGGAATAAACCTACCTAAGGAAGTCAAAGACCTGCACTCACAAAATTGTAAGACAGTGATGAAAGAAACTAAAAAATACACAAACGGATGGAAAGATACACCTGACTGATGGATCAGAAAAATTAATATTGTTAAAATGACCAAACTACCCAAGGCAATCTACAGATTCAATGCAATTTCTATCAAAATACCAATGCCATTTTTCACAGTACTAGAACAAACCATTTTTCAATTTGTATGAAAACACAGAAAACCCTGTATAGCCAAAATAACCTTGAGTAAAGAGAATGGAGCTGGAGGTATCATGCTCTTTTGATTCAGACTATACTACAAAGTTACAGTACTCAAAATACTATGGTACTGGCACAAAAACAGACATGTAGATCAATGGAACAGAATAGAGAGACAGAAATAAACCCATGCACTTGTGATCTACTAATATATGACAAAGGAAGCAAGAATATACAAAGGAGAAAAGACAGTCTCTTCAATAAGTGGTGCTGCCAAAGCAGGATGGCTTCACGTAAGAGAATGAAATTAGGACATTTTCTGCCACCATATGCAAAAATAAAACTCAAAATGGACTAAAGACCTAGATGTAAGACTGGAAACCATAAAAATCATTAAGGAAAAGAGAGGCAAAATGCTGTCTGACATCAACAGTAGTAATATATTTTTGGATCTGCCTCCTAAGCAAGAAACAAAATAAAAAACACATGGGACCTAGTGAAATTGAAAAGCCTATGCCCAACAAACTATTGACCGAACAGCAACAACAAAGACCAACCCAATGAATGGAAGAAAATAGGGGCAAATGATATGACTGACAAGAGATTAACATTAAATATATAAACAGCTCATATAACCCAGTATAAAACAAACAAACAAACCCTGATTAAGAAACAAAAGACCAGGGCTTCCCTGGTGGCTCAGTGGCAAGAATCCACTTGCCAGTGCAGGAGACATGGGTTTGATCCCTGATCCAGAGATCCCACATGCCCCGGACCAATGAAGCCTGTGTGCCCCAACTACTGAGCCTGTGTTCGACAGCCACAACTACTGAGCCCACGGGCTGCAACTACAGAAGCCTTTGTGCCCTAAAGACCATGCTCCACAACAAAAGATGCCCACACACTGCAACTAGAGAGTAGTGCCCGAAAGCCACAGCTATAGGAAAGCCCGTGCAGCAGTGAAGACCCAGCACAGCAAACAAAAAATTAATAAACTTATTTTAAAAAAAGAAACAGATGACTTAAGCAGACATTTCTCCAAAGACAGACAGATGGCCAGACACATGAAAAATGATGCTCAACATCATTAACCAGCCAAAAGCAAATCAAAACCACAATAAGATGCTACCTAACACCTGCCAGAATAGCCATCATTAAAAAAGACCACAAATAACAAATGCTAACAAGGATGTGGAGAAAAGGGAACCCTTGTACATTGTTGGTAGAAATATAAATTGGCACAGTCGCTGTGGAAATAGTACGGAGGTTCCCCAAAAAACTAAAAATAGAACTCCCATATGATCCATCAATTCTACTCCTGGATATATACCTGCAGAAAACAAAAACATTAATTTGAAAAGATACAGGCACCCTAATGTTCATAGCAGCATTATTTACAACAGCCAAGACATGGAAGCAACCTAAGTCTCCATCAGCAGATGAATATATAAAGAAGATGTGGTACATATCTACCATGGGATATTACTTAGCCATAAAAAAGAATGGTATTTTGCCATCTGTAACAACCTGGAGGGTACTATGGTTAGTGAAATAAATCAGACAAACACTGTATGTTATTACTTATATGCAGAAGCTAAAAAATAAAACAAACTAATGAATATAACAAAAAAGAAAGGGATTAACAAATACAGAGAACAAACTAGTGGTTTACCAGTAGGGAGGTGGAGGTGGGAGGGCCAAGACAGGAGTAAAAGATTAAGAGGTCCAAACTATTATGAATAAAATGTATAAAATAAGGTACACAGAAACACTGCACAGCACATGGAATACAGCCAATATGGTATAACTATAAATTGAGAATCATCTATTAAAAGCTTGAATCATTACGTTGAAACATATTGTAAACCAACATACATGAATACCAAAAACAAAACAAAACAAAACACTATAGTAGTCAGAACAGAAATGGTATAAAAACAGAGACATAGATTAATAGAACAGAACAGAGATCGTAGGAATAAATCCACACACTTATGATCAATTCATTTATGACAAAGGAGTCAAGAATATACAATGCAAAAGGAATATACAATAAATGTTGCTGGGAAAGCTGGACAGCCTCATGAAAATCTATAAAGCTAGAACTCTCCCTCATACCATACGCAAAAACAAACCCAAAATGGCTTAAAGACTTAAATATGACACCATAAAATTCCTAGAAGGAGGAGGCAAAACACTCTGACATAAACTGTAGCAATATTTTCTTATATCAGTCTCTCAAGACAAAAGAAATAAAGGCAAAAATAAACAAATGGGACCTAATCAAACTTACAAGCTTTTGCAAAGGAAATCATAAACAAGAAGATAACCTATGGACTGAAATAAAATAGCTGCAAACAATGGGATCCACAAGGGGTTAATTTCCAAAATATACAAATAGATCAGTATCAAAAAAACAAAAACCCAATCAAACAGTGCAGAAGACCTAACAAGATGTTTCCCCAAAGAAGACATACAGATGGCCAACAGGCACAGGAAAAAATGCTCAACATTGTTTAATTATTAGAGAAACGTAAATCAAAACTACAATGAGGTATTACTTCACACCTGTCAGAATGGCCATCATCAAGAAGTCTACAGATAATGCTAGAGAGGGTGAGGAGAAAAGAGAACTTTCCAACAATCTGGTATGAACGTAAATTGGTGCAGCCACTATGGAAAACAGTATGAAGGTTCCTTAAAAAACTAAAAGTATAATTACAACATGATCCAGCCGTCTCACTCCTCAGCATGTATCTGGGAAAGACAAACAGTCTAAAATTTGCAAAGATACAGGCACCCCGATGTTCACAGCAGCACTATTTATGACATCCAAGATGTGGAAGCAACCTAAATGTCCATCAATAGATGAAATAAGATGTGGGGTGTGTGTGTGGGTGTGTGTGTATACACATGCACACATATACACACAGTGAAATATTACTCTGTAATAAAAAGGATGAAATTCTGAAAATTTGCAGCAACATGGATGGACCCAGAGATTATCATAATAAGGACATAGAAAGACATATAATATGATACACTTGTATGTGGAATCTAAAAAAATAATACAAATGAACTTATTTACAAAAACAAAAACAGACATAGGAAACAAACTTATGGTTACCAAAGGTGGGGGATGAAGAGATAAATTAGGAGTATGGGATTAACAGATACACATGACTATATATAAAACATTAAAAAACAAAGACTTACTATGTACCATGGGGAACTATGGGCTTCCCAAGTAGCAGTGTTGGTAAAGAATCTGCCTGCCAAGGAGATGCCAGAGATGTGGGTTCAATCCCTGGACTAGGAGGATCTCCTGGAGGAGGAAATGGCAGTCCACTCCAGTACTCCTGCCAGTAAACTCCATGGACAGAAGAGTTTGGTAGAATAGAGTTCATGTAGTTGCAAAATAGTCAGACACGACTTAATGACTAAACAACAACAATAACAATAAGGAACTTATTGTTCACTATCTTACTATAAACTATAATGGAAAGGGATCTGAAAAAGTATATGTATATATACAACTAAATCACTTTGCTGCACACCTGAAACACAATATTGTAAATCAACTACAGCTCATTAAAGAATAAAAAAAATCTACAGAGCAAAGGAAACTTACTGAATGGGAGAAAATACTAGATAAAGGATTAATATGCAAATGGGCAGAGGATCTGAATAGATGGTTTTCCAGAAAAGACATATGAATGGCCATAAGGTACACGAAAAAATACTCAATGTTTCTAATTGTCAGGGAAATGCAAACGAAAACCACAGTGAGATAGAACCTCCCACCTGTTAAAATGGCTATACTCAAAAAGACAAGAAATTACAAACACAATGAGATAGTACCTCATATCTATTAGAATGGCTATTATTATAAAGACAAGAGATTAAAAGTTATGTGGCAGTCTGGATGGGAGGGGAGGGGAGTCTGGGGGAGAATGGAAACATGTGTGTGCATGGCTGAGTTCCTTCTCTGTTCACCTGAAATTATAACAACATTGTTAATCAGCTATATCCCAATACAAAATTTAAAGTTTTTTAAAAATTAAATACATGCACAACTTTAAAAAAATGTGTTGGTAATATAGAAAATAGGGAACCGTTACCAGGCTTCCCTGATGGCTTAGATGGTAAAGAGTCTGCCTGCGGTGCGGGAGACCTGGGTTTGATCCCTGGGTTAGGAAGATCCCCTGGAGAAGGAAATGGCAACCCACTCCAGCATCCTTGCCTGGAAAATTCCATGGATGAAGAAGCCTGGCAGGCTACAGTCCATGGGGTCCCAAAGAGCTGGACACGACTAAACAAGTCCACTTTCTTTCTTTCTTATGCATTTGCTGATGGAAATATAAACTGGTTCAGCCAGTATGAAAAATCATATGGAGGTTCCTAAAAAATTAACAATAGAACTAACCATATGATCCAGCAGTTTCACTTCTGAGTATCTGAAGAAAATGAAAACGCTAACTTGAAAAGATACATGTACCCCATGTTCACTGCAGCATTACTTACAATAGCCAAGACACGGACACAACCTCAGTGTCCACTGACAGATGAATGCATAGAAAGGACATAGTACATATATACAATGGAATAATACTCAACCGTAAAAAAGAATGAAAATATGCCATTTGCAGTGAATACATAGGGAGGGGACATAGGAATGCAATGTGTAAATGGGAAAAGGACTGTGTGAGCTGATTATAGGGAACTTAATAGTCAAATTGGTATTCATACAAAGCTACTGGAGAGTGATTTTACGATAAGACTAAATTGTGTGATTGTAACACATTTACTAAACAAAGTGTGCCAGGCACTGATCTAGGCAGTGGTGGACAAAAGATAGAAGGTCCCTGCCCTCATGATCCTTGCACTTAAACAACAGGGAAACAGACAACTATTTCAGGCAGTGGACACTGTACTTGAGGTTGATGAGAGGAAAGGGGGAAACTACTTTAGATGGGTGGTCAGGAGAGGCCTCTTTCAGGATGTAACTTCAGTACTGACAGTCACATGTTGAGTCAGTCATGCAAAGCTGGAGAAGATGCTTTCAGGGTGAGTGAACAACAAGTAAAATGCTGCCAGAGAAGGAAAGCAACACCCATGAGGGTGGAACAAAGGCCAGTGTGCTAGAAATGGCAAAGTAAGTAAAGGGAAGAATGCAGTAAAAAGACAAGACAGAGAGGTAGGAGCCAGATGTCGATGCAGGGCTGTATAGTTATTCAGATTTTAGTTTAAGTGAAAGTTGCTCAGTCATGTCCAACTCTTTGAGAACCCATGGAATATACAGTCCATGGAATTTTCCAGGCCAGAATACTGGAGTGGCTAGCCTTTCCCTTCTTCAAGGGATCTTCCCAGACCAGGGATCGAACCCAGGTCTCCCTCACTGCAGGCGGATTCTTTACCAGCTAAGCCACAAGGGAAGCCTAAGAATACTGGAGTGGGTAGCCTGTCCCTTCTCCACCGGATCTTCCCGACCCAGCAATCAAACTGGGGTCTCCTCCACTGCAGAAGGATTCTTCACCAACTGAGCTATCAGGGAAGCCCTTTAGTTTAAGTAGCAAAGGTGTATTAATAACCATAACCTTTATACTGCTAACAGTAGTACAAGGGATAACCATGCTCTGTGCTTAATCAAACAAGTCCCAAACAGGAACTTGTTCATACCAAAAATGCATATGTGAACCCATGCTCACCTGAATGATAAAGTCAGTCCTTAAGATCTCAACACAGATAGAGGCTGGACAGGTTAAGGCCAAACTACATTCTTTAAAAAACCACCAATCTTACACTTGCATATGACTAATGTGCTGCTTTACTTGTCTGAATCAAAAAAAAAAAAAACAAACACCACAATGCTAAAGGACTCATTTACTTTCCTGGGCCCCAAACACAGCTGCTCTGAAACAACATTTAGACCATTCTGATAGTTCTATGGCTAACTTTTAAAGATGAAAGATCAGTTTGCCTTAAGCAAAGACATGATGTATTCGTTTTCCCCCTATGTCTCCTTTCCTCAGTTCCTTGTGATTTTGACCAAACATCACTTTTTCTAGAGAGAATGACTTTACAAAGAGCAACCTGTGCTTCACTGAAGAACAGTATGTCCATCACACCACCACAACAAAACCAATCGTAACAAATAAAACCAAGAAACGGATGAACAATTCCCAGGGCAAAAACTAAAAATGGAATTCCACAGATGAAACCTACAACAAAAAAGATGAACTGTTAAAGATGATGCTACCACATAAAAAGCTACTCTTTTGGTAGATGACTGCAAGATTCCACATCAAACTACAATCCACACAAGTGCTATAATCGATTATTCGACCTAAGTTAAATTAGTCTGGGGGATTGACACCGGTTTATTTGCCAACTATGGCAGCAATTCATAATCCTTTCTGCGGGGGCAGGGGTCAGAGACCTCCCTCTTTCCACAAAAATGAAAATAATACACACAAAGTATTGCATGTAAATTAAGGAGTTGCATGACCTCACTTGTGCTCCTGAATGTCACCTGAAAAAATCTCTGATCTATGTATGGTATAAGTGACTATGCTGATATGGGTAT
>SJYQ01095525.1:0-15984 GCA_006410935.1 Redunca redunca
CCTGACCACAGGAACTTCCAGCTGACCAGAGGCAAGGTATTAAGTTTTAACTGACCCACCCACATGCAACTGTTAGAAACCCCAGATTATGGAGATCTTCCTCCAGGGGACCGAAGGGCTGGAAGACGCCTCTTGGACTCCCTCTTTCCATCTCTAACTAAGAGAAGCAAATGAATGAAGCTACTGTCCACTGAAGCTAGGACACTAGTGGAGAAGAAACTGGCAGCTGGCGGCAGCAGAGGGGCCTGGCACTGTGTACCGCTGTAGGCTACACCAGTTCTGCTAGCCATGTGCCCACGTCTTCACAAAACTGACCCTGGCTTCACCTGAGCAGTGGAGGCCTAGTCAACATCCCCTGAGGCACCAGGCCACTTGACTGAAGACCTCAGGGCTGACTGGAGTTTATATATTCTGTCCTCCCTAGAAGTCCTGGAGGAACATGAGACATGGGATCACTGGCCAGAGGTGTGAAGCAGACAGTCCACTAGGTAGGAGGCAATTTTTAACAAGTTCCCCGGAGGGAGACAAAGAGAATGTTAGGTTTTCTATGAAAGCCTATGTAAGCTAAGGGGCAGAGGGCGCCAGGTGCTTCACTCTTCTGTTTAAACCTGTTTGCACCTCCCCGATCTGTAGGAAGATCTTACCTCTACACCACAAATGAAGATCCGGCTCATACATGAAGTGTTCTTTCCACTAAAATTGCCTCAGGCTTCAGGCCGAAATAGCATCAGCCTAGAACACAATTAGGTTTTGCCCCCACATTAGCCCTGAAGTAGAAGGAAACCTGGAAGAGGCTAGAAGAAAGGCCACAGGAGCCCGAGCCCACAGCCGACAACTTTCACAGCCCACAACTCTCACAGCCCTTGGGCGTCTCGGATATACCCCGCATTTCAGACAACCCTCAGGAACCTGGGTGAAAACCTATTTTCCTCTCCCCCAATCATAAATGCATAGTAGGATGCACATGGGTGAACAGGTCCATTTTACTCTTAAGTATAGACACTTTCACACCTAGCTTGCAGACAGCTTTTCTTGTTTTTCTTTCCTAGCAATAGGTTCTACATGACTCAAAATAAACTGGTTCAAATCCCAACTTATTGCCATTAAGTTTGTGTCTTATACAGTGGGCCATTCCAGCCAGTCCCTTAGGACAAACAGTAAAATTAGAGGGATCTTTGCGCACCACATTCCATCTGTGTGGACAGCGTATCTGGGTTTCTCTTATCAGATTCTTCTTGACCTAGAAATTTTCAGCATGTATCACTTTTTGGATAATGAGTCCAAGTACTACATTTTCTTATTTGTTCTCTGACTACAAACTATGCCACAGATCTAGTATTATGAATGTGTTGAACAAAACTCTTCTCTAACCTTCAATGATATTGTTCCAACTCTCCTCCCATCAAAATTCCCCTTTCCTACTTTTCCAACCAGAATCATCTATTAATTGCTATCATTCAGTTCAAGCTCAGATTAAGGCCAATGGCCACCTCGCTTGAAGCCACTCTGCTCACAAACTTAGGCCCAAGCTTTGCAGTGTCTACCTGGCAAGAAATGAGTTAGACCTCTCACTGGGCCCCACAGAGACTGAGTACTGACACCGTCTACTCCTTACTCCACTTATTCCACTAGGGACCACACCTAGTCCCATCCCACCGAAGGCCTGGGTCATTTCCACAGCAATAGCCCAAAGGGGTAGTGTGTGTATATACAACCTTCAGCACCATCCCTTCATTTCTCTTCTTCATCACTTTACTAATCTTTCCTGGAGTTAATAATGATCCAATGTAATTTTATACAAATTTACAAACTGAAGATATGAAGTCATATGTCTTATTTTACTGTAGTCTAAACATTTTATGGAGTTATTCTCGGGTCAGAGGACTCTGTGGCACATATTTATAAAAAGAGCAAAATAAATGCTCCCTGGAAAAATAAAGCACTAGCTAGATATCCTACCAGGAATATTTGACCCTAGCTGCCAAGTTTTTAACTCTGCAAATACTTGGAGTCATTAATAATGTATACTCATTTTATTCATAATTTGTAATGTTTCAGGATACCGAAAGTAATTCTAATGATGGTTGAATTTAACAAAAAATCTTAACCTTAAGACATCCACTGATCCATCTCATCCAACGGCAATATTCAACGCTAAAAGGAGCATAGAAACAAACAAGCACGCCGCTGCACGGTTTTCATAAATGTCTATTTCATTGTTGGTGGGTAGCGCATTTAACAGTTAAATACATTTAAATAATGTATAGGTGACTGCACGACTGCAGTATTGGTAACTAGATAGACAACCAATTCAACTAGAAACCAGCTAACAAGTAACTGTCTAAATATTTAAAATACAGCTCTTGTTTAGATCATCCTTTGTTTTGATCACCTTCGGGGGGTGCGGGGGGAAGCCTGCTGGTCGGTCACACTGGAAATATATTAAGGCCAAATCTCCTGATACCCATTTCCAGAGGTTTCTTTCAGCTGAATTAAGCCTCCAATTCCAGGGCAAGCCCAAGTTTGTGGCCTCCAGCATTAATGCTCTTCCCATCTACCAGGGCAGACAGTGTAAGCTTCACACCTGTAAACAAAGCAGACAACCGTCATGTACGTGCAACACCTCATGGGAGTCAGCAGTCCCCTCACAGCCTGTCACTTTTTCTCAGCTTGTCAGATGACCTATAGTGCCACCACCAGAGGGCACTTGGGAGTACCTGAGAGACCAGGCAATTCATTTGGCACGATCCTAAGCAAGGAAAGCATCAAGTCACAGAGCATAAAAATGTTAATAAAGCTCAAACAGGAAAAAAAACAAAAACCCAAAATAGCTCTAGAAAATACAATCATGCTCAATACGCTATCCAGACTAAAAGACAGTTTGGACCCCAGGAAAGGAAAAGCTACAATTAAGACACGTTTTGGGACAGGCAGGGAGATCTGCATACTGACTATATATTAGGTATTATTTTAAACTGCTCATTTCTTTAGCTATGAAAACAGTACTGTAGTTATGATGTCTTTAAAGTGATGCAGTTAAAAATGTCTTACTCTCATATGTATGCTAGGGCTGATGTGTCTGTATGTTTGCAAAATATACATTTAATGTGTAAGAATATGTGGGTTAAAAAAAAAAGAGAGAAAAGGATTATGTATACAGACAAGGAGGGAGAAAATAAACACGGTAAATGTTAGTAACTGGCCAATGTAGGGAAGATGAGTGTTCATGGCACCATTCTTTTCTTCAGGTTTCAGAATAGTCAAAGTATGGGGAAAAGGTTCCAAGTGCTTCTGAACCCTGCGATTCAAATGCTGGTTCAAGAGCCAGTGACACTGGCATCACCTGAGAGCTTGTTAGAAAGACAGAGCCCCACCCCCCCATCTGTGTACTCTAATAAGATTCCCAAAGTGATTCAGGCACCCCTGTATTAAAGAAGCACTGCTCTGGAAAACAAGCAAGGCTCAAATTACTACATAAAGTAAATGAGACTCTTAGAGATCAAACCACCAAAGCAATGAGTGAACAGTGACTGGAGAAATAAAAATTACTACAAGACATTTCAGGCACAAGTGAAAAAAGTAAATAACCAGTCTTGTGCCTATGAAGGACAATGTTCGCATACTAAATCATTTAGGGAAATGTCATCATAGCTACAACTTCCAAATAGCCCAGCATTAAAAAAAAAATAAAATAAAATACTGTAGCAAAAGGTAAACATGTGTTCATTGTACTTTTGTCAATTCTTCTGTTTTGAAAGCTTTACAAAAGAAGCTGAGAAATGAAAACTGATTTTGAAAATAATATCAGAACAATCCTTAAAACTTACCAGGCCTCAGAGTCTGAGTATAGCCCACTCCAATTAAACTAGAGTTGTTGACTTTTGCCTAAGATAAAACGCAAAAACAAATGTAAGACAAATTTTGAATGGAGAGACAACGGCCCTGGGTACTTCCCTATCATGCAGTCATGACATGTTCACTTTTCCATGTGAGGTAATGAAATTTAATACTGTATTAAGTTAAGCAAAAACCTTTTCATACTGTTCAAGGCAAGAATACTGAAGTGGTTTGCCATTCCCTTCTCCAGTGGACTATATTTTGTCAGAAAGTGAAAGTGAAGTCGCTCAATCATGTCTGACTCTTTGCCACCTCATGGACTGTAGCCTACCAGGCTCCTCTGTCCATGGGATTTTCCAGGCAATAGTACTGCAGTAGATTGCCATTTCCTTCTCCAGGGGATCTTCCCAACCCACGGATCGAACTCAGGTCTCCCACATTGCAGACAGACGTTTTACCGTCTGAGCCACTAAGGAAGCCTCTCCACCATAACCTGTCCGTCTTGGGTGGCCCTACATGGCATGGCTCATGGTTTTCTTGAGCTAGACAAGGCTGTTGTGGTCCATGTGATCAGTTTGGTTGGTTTTCTGTGATTGTGGTTTTCATTCTGTCTGCCCTCTGATGGATAAGGATAAGAGGCTTATAGAAACTTCCCCGATGGGAGAGACTGACTGAGGGGGGAAACTGGGTTTTGTTTCTGATGGGTGGGCCATGTTCAGTAAATCTTTAATCCAATTTTCTGTTGATGGGCGGGGCTGTGTTCCCTCCCTGTTGCTTGACCTGAGGCCAAACTATGGCGGAGGTAATGAAGATAATGGCGGCCTCCTTCAAAAGGTCCCAGGCACTGCTGCATTCAATGCCCTCGGCCCTGCAGCAGGCCACCACCAACCCACGCCTCTGTCACAAAGGTCCACCTAGTCAAAGCTATGGTTTTCCCAGTACTCATGTGTGGATGTGAGAGTTGGACTCTAAAGAAAGCGGAGTGCCGAAGAATTGATGCTTTTGAACTGTGGTGTTGGAGAAGACTCTTGAGAGTCCCGTGGACTGCAAGGAGATCAAACCAGTCAGTCCTAAAGGAAATCAGTCCTGAATGTTCATTGGAAGGACTGATGCTGAAGCTCCAATAGTTTGGCCACCTGATGTGAAGAACTGACTCATTGGAAAAGACCCTGATGCTGGGAAAGATTGAAGGCAGGAGAAGGGGACGACACAGGATGAGATGGTTGGATGGCATCACCAACATAATGGACATGAGTTTGAGTAGGCTCCAAGAGTTGGTGATGGAGAGGGAAGCCTGGGAGGCTACAGTCCATGGGGTCGCAAAGCCAGACACAACAGAGCGACGGAACTGAACTGAAGCAAAAACCAGGCCTCAATTCTTATCTACTAAACTCAAATCGTCAGCAGGACACAAAACTCTTGCTATCTTTGAGGCTGTATCTACAGACCCTCAATTATCCACAGAGCACAAAAGCCAAGTACTCTCACAGAAACTGTTCTTACTGAATCTAATCTAACACAACAAAACCACACCAGAATGTGAGTAATGGAAGTTTACCAGTCTCACTAACTACACAACGTGACATACACACCACCTTCAAAATATGGCGTGTGTATAAACTTGTGACTATGACACACACTACTTTCAAGGGTCTTGCTTACGAATCTAAAGCATGCAGCTCTAAACCTCCAAATGATAAGCACTTCCTCTGAAGAGAGAGACTGACTACAGCTTCTTTACCTCACTTTCCTACACCTCTCACGAACAAGCCTGGGCCCTGGCTGCATGTAACTAGACTGTGCTTCAGAAGATGTTCCAACGGAGCACTGCTGACCAGTCCAGATCCCTACCCTCCCTGTACAATTCCACTATTTTAGGATTTTAGTCATAGACTTCCAAAGGCTATGAGGAATTCTGGAGAGCAAGACATGGTCAGAAGCTTCTAGCTCCATTCTCTCCCACTTGTAAGACCATTAAGCCACACCAGAGGCCTATGGCTGTGATGGGATCATCTCAGCCCAATCTCCATGGCCCAGGTGGCCTAGTCAGGTTTCTTTGCTCTTCAGCATTTTGAGTGCTATGGAAACAAAAAGGTACAAAAGGTAGTCTCTGACATACAGGCAAAAGTCAGATAAACGACACCTGTACTCACTTGGCACTACAGCCAAGTCTTCATGAGCCTCCCATGACCATGTGAGTGAGTTATCTAAGGAAGAAATGTCCACCAGTAACCATCTTGTGCCAAACGAATCAAGGGTGCTGAGTAGTTCAGGCATGTCCAACTCTTTGTGACCCTGTGAACTGCAGCCCGCCCAGCTCCTCTGTCCATGGAACTTTTCTAGGTAAGAATACTGGAGTGGGCTGCCCTTCCCTTCTTCAGGGGGGTCTTCACAACCCAGGGGTCAAACGTGCATCTCCTGCATCAGCAGGCAGATTCTTCACCACTGCGCCTCTCGGGAAGCCTGCCAAACAGATCAAGAGCCCAGACGATGAAATGACTCCTCCTATTTCAGGAATCAACCACAAAACTGACGGAGCATTATGCAAGGCTTCAGGGGTAATGCCTGATTACAGTGACAGTAGCACAACTTAGGTGGGATACGTTAAATACATTTCCAAATTAATCCTCTGAAGTCATTCGCTGATACACAAGTCCCAGGCTGGGTTCGTCCCATTTTAGACTGTGAAAGAGCTGCATCTTCTGCTGGTATTAAGCCTGTGAGGGCGCCAGAGACACACATTTGCAAAGAACAGCAATGCAGCTGCCACAGCACAGTGTGGACCCTGAGGGTTTTACTGCTGAGGTGTAGTTAGAAACAGAGAACGGGAAAACAAATGAATCACTGTTTTGCCAACGGGAAAAGCATTCTGGGCGCTTCTCATTCTCTCTGATAACAACTCTGCCAAGAAACAAGAATGGGGTTAAAACTTAATTGCCTAAATTATTAAAACATATTGTCCCCAGGAATAAAGACCATTTTATGTAACAGAAGTAACTCTCATGAAGGTTTAATTCTCATTCCAGTATAAACAGTGCCTGACCTGTAACTAACCAACACACAGAACAGTTGCTGATCTGCCTGAAACTGGACCCGGTGCTTCACACCCTCAGACACTGCACTCCCTCCTACCACAATCCACTATGACTGAAGGAAGAAACAGCAGAAAGGGTCCACGGACAGGACTAGGGTGGCCATGCAACTCAATTAAGCTGAGGTAAAGGGGGAGTTTCTGTAGGACTTCCAGTGCTAAAGCTGGGATGGTCTGCTGGGATGGTCTCAGGCAAAGCAAAATGAGCTACCTGGACACCCTAGACAGGAGGGAGACTGAAAGACTTGCATGTCCAGTCCTGGACTACCCCTCCTTTCTTCCCTCCCTAGCAGTGGACTAAGTCCTCCTCTCCAAGCTGTAAGTTTCTTCACCTGCAAAACAGCATGTGTACCACTGGCTGCTGAGATCACATCAGAAGATATTTTGTAAACCATTAAAGTCAGACACAAAGTAACATAATACTATTAGTTCCCAGCAAGAATGAGAACTGCCCAGGACCCAAAGCACTGGCTTCCCCGGGCCTGGACAGGACTGGGGGTCACAGTTATCATCTATACTATTTCAGTGGGCTTCCCAGGTGGCTCAGACAGTAAAGAATCTGCCTGCAATGCAGGAGATCTGGGTTTAATTCCTGGGTCGGGAAGATCCCCTCAAGAAAGGAATGGCAACAGTATTCTTGCCTGGAGAATCCCATGGACAAAGGGCCTGACAGGCTACAGTCCATGGGGTGGCAGAGGGTCAGACACAATGAGCGACCAACACTTTCACTTTTCGTACTACTTCAGTAGCTTGGAGGTTAATTAAAACACACTCCTGTGGCCTGGATATCAAACATCTAACACTATCGCCACAGAAAAACCAGCATTCCAAGCTCTAATCTCAATCTGTGTATAATCTGTGGTTCACAATTCAACCACAGTTACAATTTTCAACACAATCTAATAGACCCAAAGATTAAGTCCCACAATGAAAATCCCATTCTAAGCCCACAAGAGTACTTACAGAAATGGAAGCAGTGGGATCCAGTTGATATTTAGCTGCAATTCCAAAGCGAGTGCAATTGGTTCCTGATGTCCAAGCAAGGTTTACTGAAGTGTCAAGATCTTCACATACTTTCTGATAAATTGATCCTCCAAATTCTGTACCATCATTGCTATGAGATATTTAAAATTAGTCAATCTAGACTAACAATGTAATAATGTCTAAGGCACATGGCTGACACTATAGCATTACATTTAAATAAAAGCCATTGCTTACATGGGTCTCTAGTGTTTCACTAAAAACTTTAAAGTTTTAATAACATGAATTGGTCAAATAAATCATGGTATATACATTCAGCAGAATTACCACACAGCTACTAACAATCACTAAAAATACATAACGCTATAGGAAAATGATCATAATACATTAATATAGTGGAGGTGGTTATGAAACAGTCTTTCTGGCATGTATTTTATATATACACCATATAAAAAGGCGAAACATCAAAACACTGTTAACAAAAATTATACATCTAGGTGGTGGGATTATGGATAATTCTGGTTTTCTTCTACTTCTGTTACATACCAATGCATCAGTTTTGTAAGGGAAAAAATTCTTTTAAGTCCTTTCCACATACACATTTACTCTGGGTTAAGAAGAAACTCTATACACTTTAGGCAATCCTACCAAATGAGCACCGTACACATCGCAGACGATTAAATGAAAGCTCGAGTACAATTTGGCAGTATCTTAGCTTTTTTTCCCTGGCCACACTGTGCAGCTTGTGGGATCTCAGTTTCCCGCCCAGGGACTGAACTCAGGCCATGGCAGTGAAAGTGCCAAATCCTAACCAGGAGACCACCAAGGAGACCACCAGAAGCCCAAGTCTTAGCCTCTTCCAAAAATCCAAAGCACATTATGCCTCATGTAAAATGAACATTTACTTTACTCTCTCAGGACCAAAATTCAGAGTAACATTTTTTATACAGAGTAACATTTCTATACACCTCTGAGAGGGCACTCAAGAAGTGCCCAAAGATGATATTTTTATGTTAGGAGAACTCCTTTAGGGTGTACCAAGATTCAAGATGACAGGAGACAGCAAGACCACTTTGAGGTCCCACATCATAATATCCCAAAAAAGAAATACTCACACATTAGTGTGTAGCTGAAAGTCCCCAGTCCTGTAGCCAACTGCAAAGTTATTCCTTGTCAGCTTTGATTTGGCACTGTCGAAGGTCATCTGGTACCCAGCAAGCCAGCCCTCATAACCGAAGACAGCTGAACCGTGGATTGCAGGTCCAGCAAAGTCAAAGTCAACATCACAACCAAGGTTTATACATTCCCTCTTGTAAGAAGACTTGATTTTACCACTTTTCTTTCTAGAAAAAGAACAAACTGACTTAAAACTGATGCCAGTAAAAAAAGATTTACAGACAGAGGGTACAAAACAGATTTAAATCAATCTCACTATAATGGGGAGTAGAGACATACTTCACTGTTTTATGGAAGTTCACTTTATAGTGCTTCCCCACACACACGCAAAGGAAGGGTTTACAGCAATCCTGCATCAAGCAAACCTGTTGGTGTTTTTTCCAACAGCATCTGTTCACTTTGTGCCTCTATGTCACATTTCGGTTAATTCTCACATTTCAAACACTTTTATTATTATACTATCTTTGTAACAGTGATCTGTGGTCACTCATCTTTTGATGCTACTACTGAAGGCTCAGATGAAGGTTGGCATTTTAAGTATTTTTTAAGTAAGGTATCAGTTCAGTCGGTCAGTCATGTCAGACTCTTTGCAACCCCATGGACTGCAGCATGCCAGGGTTTCTTCAAACTCAAGTCCATCGAGTCAGTGATGCCATCCAAATTAAGGTATGTATATTGCTTTTCCCCCAACATAATGCTATTTTACACTTACTAGTCAATATTCTAGTGTAAATGGAACTTTTATATGCACTGGGAAACTAGAAAATCTGGAAGACTTGCTTTTTCACAATAGTCACTTTACTAAAGTGATTTGGAACCGAACTTCCAATACCTCTGAAGTATGCCTCCAAACAGGTGGCAAGATAATCATAAGAGGCTAAAAAAAGAAAAAAGGAAAAAAAAAAAAACCCACAGATCAATGAACTAAAAGACAAAGGCACCTGGGGTGACTAGATTGCCACCACTATAGGAAGAATGCTTTGCAGAGCTGCTATCAGTCACAAAAACCTATTTAAAAAAATGTTCATTCCAAGTTAGTGCCACAGTGATAAAAGGCAAATAGCTGAAGGCAAGCCAAGAACCATACTGCTCATGCTCCAAAGGCAGAAAAAGAAACTTGCCAACACACAGCACCTGAATGTATACCTTCCTTAAATACACTGAAGAAAGCTTTAAACTTAAAGCAAATAAAAATGCCCATGCTTACCCCGTGTTTGGTGAAAAGGTGGTGTCAAATGTCAGTTTCAAACCTTGGCAAATCTATTTCAAGAGAAAAAGAATTTTTTTTCAGTTTATTTCCTTTTTGAAACACAAATATAAAATAATACTAAAGCACATTTTCAAAATGTTACCTGGTCTTCAATAGCGATTTCTGTTCCCAGAGTGTTATCAGTGTTCCACTTTTCTGTGAAAGTCAGACCATACTCACACCATTTATATTTGGTCTCCAAGGTCCCAGTAACTTTACCAGTGTCTGTATTAGATGAACCAGATGTTGAGAATTCCTAACAAGACAATAAAAAAGTTCAGAAACTTTCTCATAAGCCAACAGTAATATACTTTCTAACTTACACAAACCCCACTGAAACCCTTAGTAATTCACTAATCCCTTTTTCTAGCTTCCCAAACACTCCTAACCCTCTGCTACTGAGTAAATACAAGAGTGACAAACTAGCCTATTAATTACTGACAACCATCTTGTTACTGATGACATTTTCAACCAACAGATCAAAAGTTACTTGAATATGATTCTCAAGTGAACAACAAACTATAAAGTTTTTAACGAAATTTCTGCTAAAGTGATTCTGAGTTTCAAAAAAAAAAAAAATCAGTGGGGGGAGAGGGATAGTGAATGGATATTTTAGAAGTGCTTCCAATCTATTCAATGAAACACTAAATAGGTCAGTATGGCTAATCATAGACTCCCTCCATTAAAATCAGTTTAAACACAATTTACTATGAAATGGTCCCTGAAAATCCCTAAAAGGAAAGCACTCCACCGAAAGAATCTATGACACAAAGTTTTTAATTCTTTGGTAACCTCAATATTCTGTTTTTCTGACACAGTCTTCATCAGGTTCTATGCCTTTGCAATCACCTTTCACATTTTCAATTAAAAAAAAAATTGGTGGAAGGAAATTCCCTATAACTGGTTCATATCATCCATAATATAAACTATACTCTGTAGAACAGATGATCAGTAGAGAAAAATCTGTGCAGTGACTGATCTGAAATATATCATATAATCTTCTGTTTGTAGGAAATATAAATAACTTGTCAATCCCTAACTGTACACCAACTGAAAAGGAAGGTAAAATATGGAAAGAGCTTATCTGAAATTTAAAATCTGCTACAGATAATCCAGAAATCTAATCTTTATGAGCTTAGTATACAGGCAAGCAGTTGAACTCTTCCAAGGTAAAATATTAAAATGCCTTGAGGGTTCTAATTTGACTACCAATGTTATACTCTATATGGGAAAGCCAAATTTAAAAATGGCTGATATGAACTTTTTAGAGATAAGAAGAGAATTTCAACCTGAAATTGTGATACTTGCAGAATGCGGAAATATCCAAAGCAGCATCCATTGGAGAAAAGACCAATCATCTTTTACTTACAAAACATCGTTTGTGCAACTGCTGCTCTGCAGTGACACAGACTCAATTCTTCAGGTCATATATACAAGAATCTTACATACTGTCTCCTGAAATTAGATGCTTTCATCAATAGAAACTGAGTCAAAGCTTGGCACTCGATGCCCATAGTAAAAAGCACCAGATTGTGTTAGCAAAGAACACTGGATATAAAATTAGGAGTCCTGATATCAAGTTCTGGCTGGCATTTACTAAATGAGTAACACTAAGGAAGACACTTTTCCGGGTCTCAGTTATCGCAACTTTAAAAAGTTTAAACCTCCTACCTCTGGAGGATTAAATGGGTCTGATTCTGTCAAAGTTTTGCATATTTTCATGTGCTCTACACAAAAGGATATTAAAAAGCATCTTAAAAAGCAGAGACATTACTTTGTCAACAAAGGTCCGTCTGGTCAAGGTTATGGTTTTTCCAGTGGTCATGTATGGATGTGAGAATTGGACTCTAAAGAAAGCTTAGAGCCGAAGAATTGATGCTTTTGAACTATGGTGTTGGAGAAGACTCTTGAGAGTCCCTTGGAATGCAGAAGATCCAACCAATCCATCTTAAAGGAGATCAGTCCTGGGTGTTCACTGGAAGGACTGATGTTGAAGCTGAAACTCCCAATAGTCTGGCCACCTGATGTGAAGAGCTGACTCATTTGAAAAGACCCTGATGCCGGGAAAGATTAAGGGCAGGAGGAGAAGGGGATGACAGAGGATGAGATGGTTGGATGGCATCACTGACTCAATTGACATGGGTTTGGGTGGACTCCGGGAGTTGGTGATGGACAGGGAGGCCTGGCATGCTGTGGTTCATAGGGTCACAAAGAGTCGGACACGACTGAATGAACTGAACTGAACACAAAAGGAATGCATTATTAAAACAACATAAAATGTATGGAGCTGTGTTCTAACAGATACTTGAAATCTAAGTATGTATGAGTATCTATTCTTAACCGAGTGATAATGATTAATGATTCTTGAGGTCCCACCCACTGCCATCCAACAGCCCGTAGACTGAGCTATGTCTATATGTATATACATGTCTATGTATCTATATATATGTATATACATGCTGAGTACATGCCTAGGAATGCTCAAGACATAAAACGAAGATCACACTTATGATCTGGGATCAGAACTGGGTCAGATGACACCACAGGTAGAGCTTATATCTTTCACTCCTCATGAAGACACTTAGGCGTCTACATTCTGGGGTAACCTAGACATCTTTGCAATTCAGGTGCGAAAACAGAACCAGGCATTAATGGGACTACTTGGGGCCAGGTACCTATTTTAAGATCAGTACAATGTTTTTGAATTACATACATTAAATGTAAATTAAAACATACTTATCTAATCAAGCTTCTCTAAACCCTTCATGTTCTTAAGTCTAATTTCATAAAATTCCTGTCCATAATAAGCCTTTCCTTTCAAACAAAGATTTTGATTTATCAAACAATCTAGTACTAGATATACTGCTCTGATTATTCCCCAGTTTAAAGCTGATTTTGTCCCTTCAGCCAGCAAGTAAAATCTTAAACACTAGAACTGAATCTTCTACTTTTTTTAAGAAGGGCTTTGTGTTTCAGCAACTTATTTAAAAGGGACCAACAAGTCAGAAGAGTGAACACAAACACACACCAAGTCACTGCTCTCCGTAACCAGTTACCCTGGGCTAGTATGTTACTCACCCACACTGAATACTCAGGCTTCCTTTCTGCCCAAAGAAACCAAACAGATGTGACCAATATAAACCCCAGAAATCCAAATCTAGGCATTAAGAAACTACAAAGTTATTAATTTAAGGAAATATCAATTGTGCTAAGTGCACTAAATACACTAAGGGAGTTAACTACAGAAAGCATTTATCAAAATAATCAATAACATTCAATATGCACACACTATACCCATCCCCTAAAGAACCTCAAAAAATTTTAGGAGAAAAAAAATTATACAAAATTTAATTTTACTTTACTCTCTTTGAGGGAGTTTGTTAGGCAGAATCAAGACATCCAAATATCAAAATATTAACCTCTTTAAAAATATGCAAATTTAAGACTCTCTAAATTCACAAAGTACAAGTGGAAATTTCCCCCCAAGGAGGGCTGCTAGATTATGACCATTATATAAATAATTAGTATACTCAAATTAAAAGTTATTGAGTATTTTTATGCCCAGGACTCAAGTATTTTTCCTTTTTTCAAAAGACATTTATTTATCTATTCATTGCCTGTGTTGGGTCTCAGCTACAGCATACAAGATCCTTTTTTTGGTTACAGCATGTGGAATCCTTTAATTGTAGCATGTGGGATCTAGTTCCCTGACCAGGGTTCAAACCCAGGGCCCCTACACTGCGAACATAAAGTTTCAGCCATCGGACCATCAGGAAGTCCCCCTGAATGCTTTTCAAAGGTATTAAATGGGTTACAAAAAAGTGTAACAAGTTTCCTACCTTCAAGCTCGCAAACAAGACTTAAGTGTCTTTTCTGAATTTCTTGTGCATGGCAAAACACATGAAAATCAGAAATCATATCTAAAGCCAAAATAAATCAAGATAAAATTCTCTTAAAATGAATCTTTTGCCTCTTCTTTAAAATAAAGTGGGTAGACATCTTTCAGTTATGACTATTTTATGTGTTGAAAAGTTACATAAAAGTTTGTCTGAACTTATCAAATACCCAACACTCACCACGCCGCTGCACGACTTTGTTTTCACATCCAGTTTCACCAACCCAAAACCTTCAAGTAGAAAGCAAAAAAGAACAAAATGATTCTTTTGTACAAAAAGATGCATACCAATGGCTGACTCTACATATAAAAAAAAAATTCACATATTTAGAGAAAGATAAATGTGTTAATACAAAGTATTTAAATGAAAACAATTATTCTATAAACTAACATGTAAAGCACAGAACATCTCCAGGAAGCTCTGCCTAGTGTGTCAATGTGTATCTGGCACCCATCCTCAAAAAGGCTTTCAAATCATTTTTAACAAAGCTCGTACTAAAGAATGCTTTTCAAACCTAATGCTTTTCAAGTCAGAAAATGCTTTTCTGATCTAAATATCAGATCAGACAATTGATTCAATTTATTATTTTTTTTTTTGATTCAATTTAAATATGAGAACTGTCAACAACTTATTAAAATACAGGCATTTACAACATATGTCCCAAAGGCCTGCTGCAGTTTGGGATTAATAATCTAAACAACTTCAAAAAGAGCTAAAGGATAGAGAGGGTGGGGTATGGAACAAAACCTTCAAGAAAACCCAAATTTATTTGAAAAACCCCATAATCCTTTAGAAGTCACCACCATAAAAGCCCCCCAAAAAAGACCATAATTCTAATCAACCAAGGCCTAAACTGTATCATTGAAAAGTAAATAAAAGCATATATATATTTTTTCCCCTTAAAGGTAAATTTCTTGAACTAAAGAATGAAAAAATGGAGAAAACTGGGATGGAGGGGGAATGTAGATTGTTACGGTACTCTTTCACCAGGAAAGTTATCTGAAGAAATTATTAATTTCACCAAACAGTACAAACTTACACATTTTCACTTCTAATCTAGAATTTTTTAAACAGTTCTTACCAAATCCTTTGTTGAAAATATCTCTGGCAGCTTTGCCAAGGTCAGCATATGATGGAGGAATACACATTGCTGGTGGGAAGAAACATTCCTGTGTTAATGTCCTTGTTCTCCCAGTCTGCCCAAAAACTAGCTTAGGACCCACTGCTATCATAAAATCCAAGCAGGCCAACTTGGTTTTGAAACCACTAGAAGCTACAATAAAAAGACAATAAAACTCCATGAGGGAGATATCAGCACCAAAGGCTTATTTCTAAAATGGCTAATAACAGTTAAGTAACTATAGAAACTTGGGAAACTCCCTCCAGACTTTCTATTCCTAAGTTTACAGTGTTTATAAACCTTACTTCCTAGGAAGGGACTAGTACAAAAAAATCGAACACATACACATATATACCTATACGTAAAAATGTATCTGCCAAAATTCACTGGAATGGGCCAATTTAACCAAATGAGTTAAAATAAAATACTAAGACATGTCCCCTTCCCTCCCTCATTTATCCTTTAGTATCCGCACTGAGGCCAAATCAATATTCTAGAATGGAAAGAGAAAAGTAACTCATATCTGGGCATCCTAAACACTGGAACTTAAAAAAATGCAGCTACCTATGTTTAACTCAACCGTCTGCATCAGCTAAACATCCAATACACTTTAAACATATTAATATGACACTCA
>SJYQ01095526.1:0-10131 GCA_006410935.1 Redunca redunca
CCTAGAACTTTATGACCAGACACACTTCAAGCACAATGCTCCCCTCATCTCAGGCTTGTCCACTAACCTTGGGGAAGGTCTGGTGCTCTGTTTCACCCCAACAGCCTGAGTATCTGGACCTCAAGGTCAGAGGCTGTCCCCAAGAAGAGTGCTTCCAAATATGGCCTGATGACCTCTGACCCCTCTATTCAAAAGCTACCCTCAGCTCTGTGAGACTGAGAGAGGGCCCGCGGGCCTGCTCCTCCACCATCCCACAGTGAAGCAGGCGTCATGGTTAAGAACATGGGCTGTGGAGACTTCCCTGGTGGCCCAGTAGTTGAGGATCCACCTTCCTCTGCAGGGGGCACGGGTTCAATCCCTGGTCGGGGAACTAGATCCCATGTACCACAACCAAGACCCAGCGCAGAAAAAAGAAGGACCTGGGCTTATGGAGTCTGGCTGGGGCTTTGAACCCTAGCTTCTCCACTTACTAGCTGTATGACCTTGGGCAACTTGTGGCCTTCTAAGAATGGTATTACTGTGAACTAGATAATGCATACAAAGTGTTCAGTGCAGCGGTGACACTTGGTAAGCGCTCATTAAACGGCACCCTAACAAGGTTTACATGGTCTTTCTAGCCAAATCCTCCAACATGGTGGCCAAGAGCCCAGGATGGTCCATTTTAGGAACATCTGGGATACTGGTCTGCTTCTAGATTTTGCTATAGACAGTAGACTCAAAAATGACTCTGAAGGAGCCTCATTGGCTCCCAGGCTTCCCAGACTCTCTGGTCCACAGAGAGAAGTATTTCTGGATTAGATAAAATCAAGGTAGGGCACAGGACCCAGCAGGTCTCCACACCCCATTGTAACAAAATTCCCAGGGCCGAGCAGAAAGAAAACAGGACATGATTGGGATTTCACTCAAGAATGTGTCTTTATTGAAGAATTTGTAAGAAAAAAAGATGGACCCTCTGTAAAAAGAGGAGATATTGCCTCCAAACAGCAGGGAGGAATGAGAGACCTGGGTGGTTTCCCAGAAGTCAATGTTTCTGGCATGACTGGCTCCCCTTTCCTGGCAAGCACTGGAGGGTATCACACTCCAGCCAGCAAATCCGCCCTGCCCCTCCCATCGACCCCTCCCTGTCCAGTGAGTCCTGGACTGCCTACAGTCACTCACCAATGACTTTCTGAAGACCCAGGTATAGGTGTGCGAGGTTTGCCTCTTAATGGGGTCAAAGTGGGTTCTGCTTTGGAAAATTCAAACAGGAATGTAAAATGGTTTGAGCTCCTTCTAGTCCAACCAAGGATGACTACATCCAGCCCCTGTGAAGGGATAGGGAGCACAGAATTTCGCTCCTGAATGCGCACACTTGTAGGTAAATGGACTATATCACAGTCTGCTCTTTATTAACACGGAGAACGGAAACAAGGTTAGAAGAATATATAACACCCGTTAAAGAGTCACTGAATTTTTGACGGCAGGAGGAGCACTCAGGCTCTCTGATCCAACAAGTGCTCCTGCTGGCTGCCCTGAAGTCCTGGAGCTGGTCATTCCTCTCCAGCTGGGAGGCTGTCCTCAATCCGCCTGATGAACCTCATCCGGATTTCTGTCACACCATCTCCTTTCAGGGTGTCCTGGACAAATTTGGCCTCCACAGCCATCTGGACCTGGGGGACAGCGTGAAAACGAAGGGGCAGCTGCCTAGCCACGGCCTCTGTGAAATCACTGGGGATGCAGCTATAACTGCCTCACCTAGAGCAGCCTAAACAAGGGGGCTGGTTTCCACAAGGACAAGGTTGCTAGTTCCTGTGAAAAAAGGCAGTGGCCCCGACCCAACAGGAGAGACTTAGCGAAGAACACTCACAAATTAAACTGTCACCAGATAAGCCAATCTGGGGACGGACGCTCCTGGGCTTTGGGGGCTGACAGCACCACCTCCCAGCCTAAGCAATGAGGATCAACACCACGTAGAGATCTCCAGCTTGGATCCTATGCTTGGCAGCCTCACCATCTCCAGCAGCGAAGTACCAGGTGAGCTCTAAACCCTTCTTTCCACTCTCATTTATTCATTCAAACATTTATTAAGACTCTACTACCTTTCAGGTGTCTCAGAAGGAAAAGAGCTGCACTCACCATCTCCAAGGCTCCTCGCAACACCCCACACAAGAGATTGGAATAAATAAGGGATGAGTGGTTATCAGGAAGTTCCACGAAGTCCACCAAGGGATTATTTTCCAAAATGAGGGAGAATTCGTCACCAGCTGGGCTCCAATTGGTGATGCTTGGAGTGATGCCCAAGTACATCTTGAATGCCACCTGTCAGGAGACACACAGTGGCACTATGGGAAGAGCAGGAGGGGCTGTGCACCAGGGAGGGTGATGTGATGGGACCAGAAAGGGGACTTAAATGGCTCTGGAAAAAAACTGGGGCCTCCGCAAGACACTGAAGCTTCAGGTATTCAGGGCACAGAAGGAAAAGCAACTGTGCACAACTCCACACCCCTCTCCTTCCAGTGGGGCTTTAATCCACAGGGATGCTCCCAACCGTTCTTCCCTTTTTCATAATCTGTACTATTCCCAAACCACCAGGAAGGCTTCTGTGGCCCAGACAGCTGCCTAGCTATTCTTCTGGAATACTAAGGGCCTCTCTAAGGGAGAGGGTGGTAAGCAGTGCCTTCCAATGACAATTCTTCAGCATGGCCTGGTGGCCTAGGATGATGACCTTGGCAATGACGTCTGCAGTTTCCCGAAAGTCATGGCACCTCCCGACGTTTGACCGTGCCAAGAAATCTTCAATCAGTCGGACTCCAATGTTATAGCCCCTGGGAAAGGAATGAGAGAACCGACTATATTATGAGGTCTGAATATCTTATGTCTGAATGTAATGCTGTTGGTGGTAAAGGGACAATGAGGACAATCCCCAAACCTCCCAATAAATAAGCAGTGGGAACAGCACCCGAAGGGTTGGCTATGACAGAGGACCTTGTTCTGGGCTCTAAGGGACCACGTAGCCTCGGTGTGCCCAGGAGTCCCATTCCTGTCTCTCCCACAGAGGAGCTCACTCACATTTTGTCCAGCTGTTTATTCACATCTTCATCATTTTCATAGTCCTTGCAGAGCTGGGTAACTAGTGCCCCATAGGTCAGGGTGAAGAGCTCAGAGCTCTAAGAGAGATCGAAAAGGCAGTCAGGAGCAAGCCACACAAGAGAACGTTCGGTGAGAGTCTAGATCAGCCTCACTGCAACTGGGAGCAGTCAAAGGAAGGTTATGGTGTCTGGTGGGAAAGAGCATCATCCTCTGTGGAGTAACCAAAGAATCGGGCTCCCTAGGGTCAATGTGACAGGGCTGCAACCAGACCCACTAGAAAATGGGCTGGGAAAGGTGCCTCGTCCCACACACCGAGGTGCCTTCTGCTGACCCAGGACCCCACCACAGCTGCCAAGCCTAGCTGCACTCCTAAGGCCCCATCTAGGAGCAGCCGAGGAGCAGGGAGGAATGAAGTACCAGATGAAGTCCACTGCACTAGCGAAGACCCCTCCAAGTCACCAACCGGGAAAAATAATGTTCCTCTTGACACAGCTAAAGTGTTTGTAGGAAAGGGGTGACTGAAGGAAGTACAATCTTTTCTGTGCCTGGAACACAATATTGACCTGGACTGGCTTCTGTTAGAACCACTGTTAGAAGCACAGAATCTCTTACTCAGATAAAGAATCCTGTCACCTACCTACCAAAAAACAGAGATGGGAAGGTGAAAGGAACAGCAAATACCAAGACTATAGAATAAAAGCAGCAGGTTGGCGCAAAGGCATTATCAAAGTTAAACAAAGTGAGAAACGTGTTAACATCTGGGTCAACGTACTTACATAGAAATAAGGCTGAAAATCAAGTGCCACCCAACCAGTCCCTTCTGCATGGAGGCTTGTCAGACTTGCAGCAGAGCACCTTTCTGTCTGCAAGTCTTCTGGGGAAGAAAGTATAACTAGTCAAAGCCCAGACTCCCAGGACCCATTGTTCCTCACCTCATCCTCAGGGCCTGGCGATGAGGTCACTGCAAGAATAGTAATGCGAATGCCTTTCGCTTACATACTGCATTCTATTTTTCATTATCTCAGTTTCCACTCCACACTAACTCTGTAAAGCATAAAGGGCAGGAACTAATCTGGTTTTAGAGATGAGGAAACTTCAGTAATTTGTCCAAGGACAGCTAATTATTGACAAAAGTAATTGGGGGGACAGAAACCAGAAGTTTCTAAGCCACTGTTCATTCTGTTCACTGTGCCCAACAACTGTGGTGTTAATCACCTCCCCACAAAAGAAAAAAAACAAAAGATAGCTATACTACAGTCAAAAAGAATCAGCTTCTGAATAAGCAAGCTCCCTGAATTCAACTCCAAGATCAGGGTATATTACCAAGTATGGCAGTTAAAGGGGAGCTATTAAGGAGAAGAATGATTTTTAGTAAAGTTAAGGGTTTGGCATTAGAGTGGCCTGGGCATGAATGGATGGAGACAGTCCAGCAGTAACCAGTCCATAGAGTTGGCGCCGCTGCATTAAATCAGAAGAGCTTTCCTTGCATTATTAATGAGTCCTAGGACTGAGAATCCAAGAGCCTTGCCCACCATGATGCCAAGTAACACACATATCACGATGTTATTAAGCACTTTACACATGCAGCAGCCACCAATTTATCAATAAGAAAAATCAAGGCCCTAAACAGATCTGTTGGTGCTCACAGAATCAATAAGCCTGGAATCTGGGAATGGCATCTGACCCAGACTCTCCACAGCCTCTTCTAAGTTTACCTCCACTCAATTATGAACCAAGCCTATGTGGAATAGCTCATGACATAAATAGTGCACGACAACGTAAAAGGTCTTCAGACTTTAAAAACAGGAATGAGCTGTAGTGCAGGAAAAAACCTTTCATTCAAGGTTTACTATGTACCACAAACTACCTAACAGGAGGGAAACAAGCAATAAACTGAATAAATAAATGGTTTGCCAGACAGTATAAGAGCCACGGAGGAAAATGAGCGTAAAAGATTAGTGAGTATTTATGTTCCCTTGTATGCATTTGGGGGGTGTCAACTGTAGATAGGGTGGTTAGAAAGGGCCTTATTAAGATGATGGTTGTACAAAGACCTGAAGGAAATAAGGGAAAGCCATGAAGATATGTAGGTGAAAAAACTGGAGGCAGCAAGTGTAAGGCCCTGAGGTAGGAGTATGTCTGCTATGTGTGAGACACAGCTAGGAGAGCAGTGTGGCTAGAGATGAGTAAACCCAAGAGAGAACAGAAGAGGAACTCAGAAGAAACAAGAGGCTGCAGTCTGAAGACCCTTATAACTTAAGGTTCCACGGTACCATAAAGGTCACATAATTCAACCAGCCCCATTTTGTCACTGAACATAAGCACATTCTTCCTCCCAACAGAAACAGGAATCTCTTCGCAAAACTTCTACTTTCAGACTGCTTTAATTATGTTTAATAATAACGATCATTAATACTTATAAAACTTTTAGAGTATCTTCACAGACAATTACTTATTGATCTTCACAACAACCATGAGAGGTCAGCAAAATAAACACTATTTATCCCCATTTTACAGGTGATAGGTTAAGTAACTGATACTCACTCTTCTTAGTGCTGAGCACTGTCCTGTAAAAAGTTATTAAGTCTTCCTAAGTCACTTGCCAACTAAGGTCCATCTAGTCAAGCCTATGGTTTTTCCTGTGGTCATGTATGGATGTGAGAGTTGGACTGTGAAGAAGGCTGAGCGCCGAAGAATTGATGCTTTTGAACTGTGGTGTTGGAGAAGACTNGTCGCAAAGAGTCGGACACGACTGAGCGACTGAACTGAACTGAAGTCACTGCTTAATCTCCCTGAACATCAGCTTTTCCCAGCTGTACAGTGGTGACATCTTGTGCCCTTCAGGATTATCAGTGAGATGACGTGTGTAGAGAGCCTACTGCATAGCACCTACTCAAGAAGCAGGTGCGGCAGGACTCCCCAGCAGCCCAGCGGTTAAGGCGCCACACTCCCACTGCAGGGCATGGGTTCATCCCACATAAGGCCACAAAAAAAAAGAGTAGATGTTGTTATTTTTGTTCTTAAACTGCTTCTCTGTGGCATGGTGCCAGAAAGCACTCTGAACTAGGTTCAAAAAGGGAGATTCTGAATCACTATAAAGAACTTTAAAGCAATTAGTAAGGCATGTAGAAGCATACAGGGTTTATAGTCAGAGACCTGATTCTAAGTATAGACTTGTCACTGGCTGAAAAACTTTAGCTAAGTCACTTCACTCTGCTAAACTTCAATCTTTTCCCAACAAAAAAAGTAACAGTGAAATCTGTCGTGCCAATCACAGGGTTGATGGAAGGGGAGGGTCTAATGAGATAATGGACTTAAAGATGCTCTGCAGACCAAGAAACCACAGGAGTGAGTTCATGCTGGCAAAGTCAAGTGCTTCAGGTACCCTGTGCAGAGTGAGTTAAGTCAAGCCCTACACTCAGGTAAGCTCCTGCACTTGATGGTTTTCAGGCAGCTTTGTGGTCAGTGCACCAAACAAAACATCAGAACCCCTTAGGGGCTAACCTTTGGGGCTAAAGTGCCAAGATACTTATTAAGAGTCATACTTACTATTTTTGTCAACACAAATAATCCAGTGTGACTGCCCCGCAAGATGCTAGGGAAGGAAGGTCAGTAACAGGACTGAGTCCCTCCCTCTTCGTCACTCTCCAGCCTCCTGTCACAGAGATTCGGAGGGCTGCTACTCAAGTAGTAACTCACCTGAGCTCTGGAGAACAGTCACAACACTGAAAAAGGGCAGGCCTAAACACACAAAGGTTAATTAACATCTTTACTAACAAGAATGCCTGTGTGGTGACCATTTTGTAGTGTATAGTGTTGCTGCTGCTGCTGCTAAGTCGCTTCAGTCGTGTCCAACTCTGTGCAACCTCACAGACGGCAGCCCACCAGGCTTCCCCGTCCCTGGGATTCTCCAGGCAAGAACACTGGAGTGGGCTGCCATTTCCTTCTCCAAGGCATGAAAGTGAAAGTGAAGTCACTCAGTCGTGTCCGACTTTAGCGACCCCATGGACTGCAGCCCACCAGGCTCCTCCACCCATGGGATTTTCCAGGCAAGAGTACCAGAGTGGGGTGCCAGTGTCTTCTCTGTGTATAGTGTTAGGTTGGCGCAAACATAATTGTGGTTTTACATTGTTGAATTCTGCTGTTTGATACTGGAATACGTTCTTAAATAAATGTGGTTATGTTATACATCATTTTAACGCGCATTTCTCACTTTATGATTTTTTGCTAATGACACTACTTGCTGTTTATTTTATTATTTTTTTAAAAAATATTCATTTGGCCGCACCGGGTCTTAGTTATAACGTGTGAGCTCTTGGTTGCAGCATATGGGATCTAGCTCCTTGCCCAGGGATCGAACCTGGGCCCTCTGCTTTGGGAGCTCAGAATCTTAACCACTGGACCACCAGGGAAGTCCCTTATGTTCATTTTAGACTAGGGAAATGATGTTACACAAAAAGCAAATTCGAGCGATTTTCTTATTCAAGTTCAAAATGGGTCATACGACAGCAGAGCCAACTCGCAACATCAACAATGCATTTGACCCAGGAACTGCTAATAAATGTGCAGTGCAGTGGTGGTTCAAGAAGTTTTGCAAAGGAGACCAGAGCCTTGAAGATGAGGAGCGCAGTGGCCAGCCATCGGAAGTTGACAAGCATGCAACAACAATGGCCAACTGAGAGGATCATCAAAGCTCATCCTGTTATAACTACCCGAGAAGTGGCCAAAGAACTCAATGTCAACCATTCTACGGTTCAGCATTTGAAGCAAACTGGAAAGGTGAAAAAGTGGGTGCCTCATGAGCTAAAAATCAAAAATATCATCATTCTGAAGTGTCATCTTCTCCTACTCTATGCAACAACGAACCATTTCTCAATCAGATTATGCTATGTGATGAAAAGTGGATTTTGTGTGACACCAGTAACAGCCAGCTCAGTGACTGGACCAAGAAGAAATTCCAAAGCGCTTCCCAAAGCCAAAACTGCACCAAAAAAAAGGTCCTAGTCACTGTTTGGTGGTCTGCTGCCTGTCTCTTCCACTACCGCTTTCTGAATCTTAGCGAAACCATTATATCTGAGAAGTATGCTCAGCAAATCGACGAGATGCACTGAAAACTGCAACGCCTGCAGCCGGCATTGGTCAACAGAAAAGGGCCCAATTCTGCTCCAAGACAACGCCCGACCACTGTCGCACAACCAGTGCTTCAAAAGTTGAACGGATTGGGCAACAGAGTTTTGCCTCATCCGCCACATTCACCTGACCTCATTCAACCGACTACCACTTCTTCAAGCATCTCGACAACCTTTTGCAGGGAAAATGCTTCTACAAACAGTGGCAGGCAGAAAATGCTTTCCAAGAGTTTGTCGAATCCCAAATCACAGATTTGTACACTATAGGAATGAACACGCTTATCTCTTGTTGGCAACAATGTGTTGACTGTACAACCAAAAAATGTGTTCGTTCCTATTTTGATTAATAAAGATGTGTTTGAGCCTAGTTATAATGATTTGAAATTCATAGTCCAAAACCACAGTCCAGACAAAAAATTATGTTTGCACCAACCTAATAACATCGAATCACTATGTGCACATGGAACCAGCATAGTGTTGTAGATAAACTTTAATTTAAAAAGAAAAAGGATGCTGGGACTTCCCTGGTGGTCCAGTGCTCACGACTCCATGCTTCACTGCAGAGGGCATGGGTTCAATACCTCGTAGGGGAACTGAGATTCCTCAAGCTGCTTGCTGTGGCCAAAAGTAAATAAAGATAGTGAAACTGATGTTTATAGCAATGAAGACACTTGCCCAAGGTCACACAAGTAAGCAGTGAAGCCAGGGCTCAATCCCAGACACTTCTATGTTCCTGGCATTGTATATTTTTCAACCTCTCTCATAGAGGACTGCTTCTCAGGGTTAGGGACTAGGACTTCAACTCTGCATTTCCCACAGTGCTTTGCAAAGAGCTGGGACCCAGGAAAAGTTTGCTAGACAAATGGGTTGTTTCTGTTTGCACAGATTAAAAGCAGAGATGTAATTACTTGGCCATATTAACCATTTAAGTTTCGGAAGGGTTAACTGGGAACACAGCAATTAGCAGAAGGCTGGGCTGATTGGGAAGTGGACTGCTGGAGGCGGAGGTTCCCTAGGCAGACAGGAAAGAAGGGGAGCATGTCAAAACCAGGTGGCTACAAAGAGGATCAGGTGACAAGCCTCAGGTGGGTACCAATAGGAACTGAATGACAGGATGTACCAAACCTTCATGTCACTCCTTTAATACAGATTGCCTAGTGCCAAGCACCATTTTAGGTGCTGGGAGTACAGCAGTTAACAAATCAACCCTTGCTTTCGTAGAGTTACATTCTTATGGGGCGACTATAAACAAACAAGTAAATACATAAGTATTTTAAATGAAATAGTGCTTGAAGAGAAACAGAGTAAGACGATTGAGAACTAGTCAGGTGGTCAGGGAAGCCCTTTATGAGGAGATGACCTCTGAGTACCTGTAAATGAGGTGAGGAGGAGCTAGATACTCTGGCGGGGAAAGGTTGCAGGCAGAGACCACAGCAGTAGCAAAACTCTTGAAGCAGGAGTGCACTGATGCCAGTCCCTAATTCCCTCAATTCGCCAAAACTAAGTGAATACTGAGGGTTGCTGGGTGGGGACTGAAGGTTCCTGCTAAACTTGTATTAAAAGTTTCAATGTTGGTTTCAAGTTTTAAAAAAAGATACGAATAAGAGTTAGATATGAAAACTAAACAGGAAAACTTCTGATATCTGCTCACAGAGGAAAAGGAGAGGAAAATAAACATTTACGATGTCCCTTGCATTTTACACTGTTATCTCACTTAATCCTAGAAAGGCCTTATTTCCCCATTGTATAGATAAGTAAACTGAGGACCAATCAGGATTCCAACAAATATCCATGCTTTTTACAATACATCAGGGGTCACCAACCTCTGGGATCTAAGGCCTGATGATCTGAGGTGGAGCTGATGTATAACAGAAATAAAGTACACAATTATGTAACGCGCTTGAACCATCCCCAAATCACCTGCACCCCACGC